>CM038715.1:39333920-39336420 GCA_021613375.1 Megaleporinus macrocephalus
CGTCTCCGCGAACGGGGTCCAAGCGCAATTCCCGCTACTAATGACCGAACTGGCCGGAGGAGGGAATAAAGGGAAAAAATCAAATTGAGCATTTCATTAAAGCTGCATGAGCCTCGTCGAGATTAGCTGGGACGTTGGGTTTGCTTTACAGGGCGGCTCCTTTCAAGCAGCCCGAGCTTAAAACGCTGGACTTGGCCACCGGATCCCTCTGTGTTGTAAACTGTAAGTGTTTCGCAATGAAGTGTGGCCACGCTGAGCCTCTGAGGTTCGCTGAAGAAAGGGGTAAAATATATGTTTCCAGGCTCCGAGCACGCTGGGATTTGGAGAGGGTTTTCTTAATGGGAAGTTCGTCTGGCAACCCTAATGATACTAATCATGAGAAAACAGTGGTCGGCTGGTCCAGAGCGTATCAGTTAACGCATACCAGCTTCGTTTTTAGGCTTGTTTGGCTTAAACCCTGTTCCATCTTTCTCTAAACACCACTGTACGATGGAAGCTAACAGGCTAACGAGGCTAACGAGGCTCTGGGAGCTGCTGGTATAGTACAGTAGTGTAATACAGCGCCAGGAACCACGTAAGCAAGTCAGAAGCAAGAAACACAATTAAATTCAAACTCAAACCTCGTATCTAAGCTCCTTCAGACTCATCCTGACTGGGCTTGTGAGACGGAGGCTCACAAACCAGTTTCAATGACTTTTCTTGGGATTTTGAGAGAGTGTGATAGCGCCCCCTATCTGGGAAATCACTTCACAAGACTAATCATGAGAAAACAGTGGTCAACCCATCCGGGGCGTATCAGTTAGCGCATGCCAGCTTCGTTTTTAGGCTTGTTTGGCTTAAATCCTGTTCCATCTTTCTCTAAACACCACTGTACGATGGAAGCTAACAGGCTAACGAGGCTAACGAGGCTCTGGGAGCTGCTGGTATAGTACAGTAGTGTAATACAGCGCCAGGAACCACGTAAGCAAGTCAGAAGCAAGAAACATCTTTAAATTCAAACTCAAACCTAGTACTGGAAGCTCCTTCAGCCTCATCCTGACTGCAGATGAAGGCTCACAAACCAGTTTCAACGACTTTTCTTACAATCTACAGACACTTCGAGAGAGTGTGATAGCGCCCCCTATGTGGGAAATCACTTCCGGCCTTCCAGCTGCAGTTTGAACGCATGCCAGCTTTGTTTTTAGGCTTGTTTGGGTTAAACCCTGTTCCATCTTTCTTTAAACATGACTGTACGACTGTAGCTAACAGGCTAACAAAGCTAACAGGCTAACGAAGCTAACGAAGCTCTGAGAGCTGCACATATAGTTTTAAGTACAGTAGAGTAATACAGCGCCAGAAACCACCAGAACAAGTCAGAAGCTTTCGTTTAGTTTAGTCGCTAGTCATAGCTGTACAAGAAACACCATTGAATTCAAACTAGCTACTCGTACGGGAAGCTCCTTCAGCCTCGTCCTGACTGCAGACGGAGGCTCACAAACCAGTTTCATCGACTTCTCTTGGGATTTTGAGAGAGTGTGATAGCGCCCCCTATGTTGCAGTTCAAACAAGGGCAATGAAGCTCATCTGGCAATGCTAACAATGCTAATCATGGGAAAACAGTGGTCAGCCGGTCCAGATTGTGTCAGTTAGCACATGCTAGGTTATTTTTTAGGCTTGTTTAGCTTAAACCTGTTCCGACTTTCTCTAAACACTGTACGACTGAAGCTAAGAGCCAATTGAAGCTAACAAAGCTAACAGGCTAACGAAGCTAACGAAGTTCTGAGAGCTGCACATAACAGGTCAGAAGCTTTGGTTTAGTTTAGTCGCTAGTCATAGCTGTACAAGAAACACCATTGAATTCAAACTAGCAATTCAATCTTTCTCTAAACACTGTACGACTGAAGCTAACAGGCTAACGAAGCTAACGAAGCTAACGAAGCTAACGAAGCTAACGAAGCTCTGGAAGCTGCTCATATAATTTTAAGTAAAATAGTGTAATACAGTGCCAGAAACCACATAAGCGAGTCAGAAGCTTTGGTTTAGTTTAGTTTAGACTAATGTAGCCGTAGCTACATTAGCCTCGTAGCTCAGTTGCTAATCCAGTGCTGGACTATCACGTTCCAGACAGCCAGCCTCCTCCTTGTTTTCTCCTTTCTACCTTTCCTCTCCCCCCTTCATCTCCCTCAGCCTCGCCTCCCCCGTAGCGACCCGGCCGCGTTTGACGAGCGCCATGAAGTTTTTAATGGAGGAAATTTTCGGCGGACCCCGAGCTGCTCGTAAACGAGAGCGCCATCGCTTTCCCGCCGCGCCGGGCTCACAGGCCTCCATTGTGCTGGAAATGTCAAGGCGATCGCGAGCAGGCTAGCGGCTCACGTTCCCTCCGCCCGTCCCGTCCCGTCCCGTCCCGTCCCGTCCCGGGCCTGCCCACCTGACCGCACCCAGTTTGACTGCCGAGTTTCCCAGAAGCGCTTACTCACTGCTCAACGGCCGGTCCAAGCGCTCTTGGATCGGGGAGCCCATC
>CM038715.1:39341420-39351420 GCA_021613375.1 Megaleporinus macrocephalus
CATAAATTTTGAAAAATTGATGGACTTCCCCTCACTATGATCACAATAGTGTCTCGTGGCCGGATTTTCACTGCATAACTCGAGATATCAAAACCGTTCCAACTCCAGATTGTCCGGTCTGATTGTGTGATTCGGGCTTACGTACAGCTTGTCCGTCAGACGCAAGGATTCCGGATAGGAGCGGAATTTCCCGGAATTTTTTCCCATAGAGAATGAATAGGACGGAAACGTGCACGCCAATCTCCTGAGCTTCTGCTTGACCAACAGACACCGTTTCGCATACACTGACTCAGGGTAGACCCCCGACCACGACTGCAGTGTTAGTTTGACCCGCACTCGTCTGTTTGTCGTTTTATTTCCATCCCTCTTTTTTCCCCATAGAGTCCCATTCATTTTCAATTGCACCCATACATTATGGTGTAGCTTGATCTACAGCCACCAAACTGACTGGACTCACTCAGAGCAACACCCTAACCACTAATCCACAGACACACTGACCCGCACTCCTCTGTTTGTCGTTTATTCATCCCTCCTTTCTCCCATAGGGTCCCATTCATTTTTGGGTAAACTCAAACATCATGGTGTAGTTAACCCTGCAGCCTCCAAACTGCCTCTACTCACTCAGGGCAGGTCCCCAAACACACTGACCCCCGATCTCACTCCTCTACTTGTCGTTTATTCATCCCTCGTTCCTCACACTGCTTAAGCTGTAAAGCGTTCTTCAGGAAACTTAAATATAAACAGAAATGTAGAAATATATTATTTCTCCTCTGGACTGAGCTCACTGTCATTCAAACTAAAGAGGGACACACCACCAAATACATGGGCAGTCTAAAATTCGAAACATTTGGCTTTTCGCTCTGATTCCTATACAGTTGGTATGAAATTTGATTGTATTGAATCAGAATGGAATGCAAATGGAAGCGTTTCCACCCCTCTGTTGCTCCAGCCTGCCTCTCCGGGATCAGTCCAAGAAGGAAAACTCCTGCTTCTCTCGTTTATCTCCACCGATAAGACAAGATCAATCAGCAGACGGGGGACAAAAATCAATTCTAACAAGATTTTGGGCTTTTAAAACTTCTGAGCGTCATTCCTTTATGTTTTAAGTCATATTTTCGGAATATCGTTCGCCTGTGCGAAATCCCTCCCCCACCCCTCGCCCCCCCCTCCGCCAAATCCGTGTTTCGGCCCACTCAGATCGGCTCAGCGATCCTCCCTCCCCGCCCCGCTGAGTTGATGAATTAGCTTAGCCACATTACGCCGCGCGTGTTATTGTAGAGCGCTGATTTATCGCGGCCCTCCAGCTCAGGTCACCCCCCCCCCCCCCACCCCCCACCCACCTCATCCACTCACCCACCCCAACACTCCCCACCCCGAAGCCTCCGTCTTCTTTTGTCTCTCATCTGCTTTTCTGTTTGGGCCCCGCGACGCCTGATTGATGAGGCCTCAGACAAAGAAGGCAGTCTGAGGCGCGCAGATAGCGTTAGCAGCCACGGTAAATAAAAACATATGTGCCGGGAAACGAAAGCGAGCGGGAGAGAAGAGGAGAGAGACGGAGATTCTAGTAATAATAATAACTAGGAGAGTGAAGAAAACGAAGGATGGTTGCGCATAAATGACAAATAGAGTGCGGGTGGGTGTGTCTGTGGATTAGAGGTTTGGGGATCTGCTCTGAGTGAGTATAGGCAGTTTGGAGGCTGTAGGTTGAGCAAAACCGTAATGTTTGGGTTCAACCGAAAATGAATGGGATCCTATGGGAGGAACGAAGGATGAATAAACGACAAATAGACGAGTGTGGGTCAGTATGTTTGTGGATTAGTGTTGGGGGATCTACCTTAAAAGAGTACAAACAGTTTGGAGGCTGTAGGTTAGATGAAGCCATGAGGATTGGGTGTGACCAAAATTGAATAGGATTCTATGGGAAAAACGAGGGATGGAAAAAAGCGGCAAACAGACGAGTGCAGGTCAAACCAACACTGCAGACATGGTCAGGGTCAGTGTATGTGAAACGATGTCTGTCGGTCGAGCACTTTTCTATCCTATTCATTCTCTATGAGAAAAAAATTCCAGAATAAATCATTACAGTGATCAACTCTGACCATTACAGTGATCAACTCTGACCATTACAGTGATCAACTCTGTCTATTACAGTGATCAACTCTGATCATTACAGTGATCAACTCTGTCTATTACAGTGATCAACTCTGTCTATTACAGTGATCAACTCTGACCATTACAGTGATCAACTCTGTCTATTACAGTGATCAACTCTGATCATTACAGTGATCAACTCTGACCATTACAGTCATCAACTCTGTCTATTACAGTGATCAACTCTGACCATTACAGTGATCAACTCTGTCTATTACAGTGATCAACTCTGATCATTACAGTGATCAACTCTGACCATTACAGTGATCAACTCTGACCATTACAGTGATCAACTCTGTCTATTACAGTGATCAACTCTGATCATTACAGTGATCAACTCTGACCATTACAGTGATCAACTCTGATCATTACAGTGATCAACTCTGACCATTACAGTGATCAACTCTGACTATTACAGTGATCAACTCTGACCATTACAGTCATCAACTCTGACTATTACAGTGATCAACTCTGATCATTACAGTGATCAACTCTGACCATTACAGTCATCAACTCTGTCTATTACAGTGATCAACTCTGATCATTACAGTGATCAACTCTGACCATTACAGTGATCAACTCTGTCTATTACAGTGATCAACTCTGATCATTACAGTGATCAACTCTGACCATTACAGTGATCAACTCTGATCATTAGTGATCAACTCTGACCATTACAGTGATCAACTCTGACTATTACAGTGATCAACTCTGACCATTACAGTCATCAACTCTGACTATTACAGTGATCAACTCTGACCATTACAGTGATTAACTCTGACCATTACAGTCATCAACTCTGACCATTACAGTGATCAACTCTCACCATTACAGTGATTAACTCTGACCATTACAGTCATCAACTCTGACCATTACAGTGATCAACTCTGACTATAACAGTGATCAACTCTGACTATAACAGTAATCAACTCTGACCATTACAGTGATCATCTCTGACCATTACAGTGATCATCTCTGACCATTACAGTCATCAACTCTAACCATTACAGTCATCAACTCTGACTATTACAGTGATCAACTCTGACCATTACAGTAATCAACTCTGACTATTACAGTGATCAACTCTGACCATTACAGTAATCAACTCTGACTATTACAGTGATCAACTCTGACCATTACAGTAATCAACTCTGACCATTACAGTGATCAACTCTGACCATTACAGTGATCATCTCTGACCATTACAGTCATCAACTCTGACTATTACAGTGATCAACTCTGACCATTACAGCGATTAACTCTGACCATTACAGCGATCAACTCTGACTATTACAGTGATCAACTCTGACCATTACAGCGATTAACTCTGACCATTACAGCGATCAACTCTGACTATTACAGTGATCAACTCTGACCATTACAGTGATCAACTCTGACTATAACAGTGATCAACTCTGACTATAACAGTGATCAACTCTGACTATAAAAGTGATCAACTCTGAGCATTACAGTCATCAACTCTGACTATTACAGTGATCAACTCTGACTATTACAGTGATCAACTCTGACTATAACAGTGATCAACTCTGACTATAACAGTGATCAACTCTGACTATAAAAGTGATCAACTCTGAGCATTACAGTGATCAACTCTGACTATTACAGTGATCAACTCTGACTATTACAGTAATCAACTCTGACTATTACAGTGATCAACTCTGACTATTACAGTGATCAACTCTGACCATTACAGTAATCAACTCTGACTATTACAGTGATCAACTCTGACTATTACAGTAATCAACTCTGACTATTACAGCGATCAACTCTGAACATTACAGTGATCAACTCTGACTATTACAGCGATCAACTCTGACTATTACAGTGATCAACTCTGACCATTACAGCGATCAACTCTGACTATTACAGTGATCAACTCTGACTATTACAGTGATCAACTCTGACCATTACAGCGATCAACTCTGACTATTACAGTGATCAACTCTGACCATTACAGTGATCAACTCTGACTATTACAGTGATCAACTCTGACTATTACAGCGATCAACTCTGACCATTACAGCGATCAACTCTGACCATTACAGTGATCAACTCTGACCATTACAGAGATCAACTCTGACCATTACAGAGATCAACTCTGACCATTACAGTGATCAACTCTGACTATAACAGAGATCAACTCTGACCATTACAGTCATCAACTCTGACTATAACAGTGATCAACTCTGACTATAACAGTGATCAACTCTGAGCATTACAGTGATCAACTCTGACTATTACAGTGATCAACTCTGACTATTACAGTGATCAACTCTGACCATTACAGTGATCAACTCTGACCATTACAGTGATCAACTCTGACTATTACAGTGATCAACTCTGCTGTAATAAACACATGAATAGGTTTCTCTATTTTCTCAGATGATAAGAATCTACTTTAGTGTCTGTGTTTACGTGCGGGATAACTTCAGGGTTGATGTTAGCAGCTGAAGAGCCGAGTGGTCCTGCTGTCCTGCTCCACGTTGGTAGAAGGTGACCGCTTTGGTGTGCTGGGCCGAGGAAGAAAAGCGGCCGGAACAGATATTTCTTCCTCGTGTAAGCGGAGGGTGATTTAAGATAGATGACCCCTCTGACCTCTGTGTGTGTGTGTGTGTGCTGACTCATCTGTTTCTGCTGATTCATTACCGTTTCATTATTTTTGCGCTCCGGAATCAGCACCGGCTGTTTGTTTCCCCCAAATTCAAACCAGAGAAGCTGGAACTGTTAACCCTTGAGGCCTGTGTGGGTCTACAGGTCTGCCAAGTTCAAGGCCGTTATTTCTTTGCAGGCTTCTGCAGGTCTACATCCAGACTCTCTTCTGGGTAGAGCTAATGCAGCCTGGTTTGAGTTGTTCTCCAGGATTTCTGGAAGTCTGAGTAGAGTTAATGCAGCCTAGTTGAAGCTGTTGTTCTCCAGACCTTCTGGAGTTCTGGGTAGAGTTAATGCAGCCTGGTTGGAGTTCTTCTAAAGGACTTCTGGAGTTCTGGGTAGAGTTAATGCAGCCTGGTTGGAGTTCTTCTCCAGGCCTTCTGGAGTTCTGGGTAGGGTTAATGCAGCCTGGTTGGAGTTGTTGTTCTCCAGGCCTTCTGGAGTTCTGGGTAGAGTTAATGCAGCCTGGTTGGAGTTGTTGTTCTCCAGGCCTTCTGGAGTTCTGGGTAGAGTTAACGCAGCCTGGTTGGAGTTGTTGTTCTTCAGGCCTTCTGGAGTTCTGGGTAGAGTTAATGCAGCCTGGTTGGAGTTGTTGTTCTTCAGGCCTTCTGGAGTTCTGGGTAGAGTTAATGCAGCCTGGTTGGAGTCATTGTTCTCCAGGCATTCAGGAGTTCTGGGTAGAGTTAATGCAGCCTGGTTGGAGTTCTTCTAAAGGACTTCTGGAGTTCTGGGTAGAGTTAATGCAGCCTGGTTGGAGTTCTTCTCCAGGCCTTCTGGAGTTCTGGGTAGAGGTAACGCAGCCTGGTTGGAGTTGTTGTTCTTCAGGCCTTCTGGAGTTCTGGGTAGAGTTAATGCAGCCTGGTTGGGGTCATTGTTCTCCGGGCCTTCTAGAGTTCCGGCTAGAGTTAATGCAGCCTGGTTGGAGTTATTCTCCTGGATTTCTGGAAGTCTGAGTAGAGTTAGTACAGCCTGGTTGGAGTTCTTCTCCAGGATTTCTGGAAGTCTGAGTAGAGTTAATGCAGCCTAGTTGGAGCTGTTGTTCTCCAGACCTTCTGGAGTTCTGGGTAGAGTTAATGCAGCCTGGTTGGAGTCATTGTTCTCCAGGCATTCAGGAGTTCTGGGTAGAGTTAATGCAGCCTAGTTGGAGCTGTTGTTCTCCAGACCTTCTGGAGTTCTGGGTAGAGTTAACGCAGCCTGGTTGGAGTTGTTGTTCTCCAGGCCTTCTGGAGTTCTGGGTAGAGTTAATGCAGCCTGGTTGGAGTTGTTGTTCTCCAGGCCTTCTGGAGTTCTGGGTAGAGTTAACGCAGCCTGGTTGGAGTTGTTGTTCTTCAGGCCTTCTGGAGTTCTGGGTAGAGTTAATGCAGCCTAGTTGGAGTTGTTGTTCTTCAGGCCTTCTGGAGTTCTGGGTAGAGTTAATGCAGCCTGGTTGGAGTCATTGTTCTCCAGGCATTCAGGAGTTCTGGGTAGAGTTAATGCAGCCTGGTTGGAGTTCTTCTAAAGGACTTCTGGAGTTCTGGGTAGAGTTAATGCAGCCTGGTTGGAGTTCTTCTCCAGGCCTTCTGGAGTTCTGGGTAGAGGTAACGCAGCCTGGTTGGAGTTGTTGTTCTTCAGGCCTTCTGGAGTTCTGGGTAGAGTTAATGCAGCCTGGTTGGGGTCATTGTTCTCCAGGCCTTCTGGAGTTCTGGGTAGAGGTAACGCAGCCTGGTTGGAGTCATTGTTCTCCAGGCCTTCTGGAGTTCTGGGTAGAGTTAATGCAGCCTGGTTGGGGTCATTGTTCTCCGGGCCTTCTGGAGTTCTGGCTAGAGTTAATGCAGCCTGGTTGGAGTTATTCTCCTGGATTTCTGGAAGTCTGAGTAGAGTTAGTACAGCCTGGTTGGAGTTCTTCTCCAGGATTTCTGGAAGTCTGAGTAGAGTTAATGCAGCCTAGTTGAAGCTGTTGTTCTCCAGACCTTCTGGAGTTCTGGGTAGAGTTAATGCAGCCTGGTTGGAGTTCTTCTAAAGGACTTCTGGAGTTCTGGGTAGAATTAATGCAGCCTGGTTGGAGTTCTTCTCCAGGCCTTCTGGAGTTCTGGGTAGGGTTAATGCAGCCTGGTTGGAGTTGTTGTTCTCCAGGCCTTCTGGAGTTCTGGGTAGAGTTAATGCAGCCTGGTTGGAGTTGTTGTTCTCCAGGCCTTCTGGAGTTCTGGGTAGAGTTAACGCAGCCTGGTTGGAGTTGTTGTTCTCCAGGCCTTCTGGAGTTCTGGGTAGAGTTAACGCAGCCTGGTTGGAGTTGTTGTTCTTCAGGCCTTCTGGAGTTCTGGGTAGAGTTAATGCAGCCTGGTTGGAGTCATTGTTCTCCAGGCATTCTGGAGTTCTGGGTAGAGTTAATGCAGCCTGGTTGGAGTTCTTCTAAAGGACTTCTGGAGTTCTGGGTAGAGTTAATGCAGCCTGGTTGGAGTTCTTCTCCAGGCCTTCTGGAGTTCTGGGTAGAGTTAACGCAGCCTGGTTGGAGTTGTTGTTCTTCAGGCCTTCTGGAGTTCTGGGTAGAGTTAATGCAGCCTGGTTGGGGTCATTGTTCTCCGGGCCTTCTAGAGTTCCGGCTAGAGTTAATGCAGCCTGGTTGGAGTTATTCTCCTGGATTTCTGGAAGTCTGAGTAGAATTAGTACAGCCTGGTTGGAGTTCTTCTCCAGGATTTCTGGAAGTCTGAGTAGAGTTAATGCAGCCTAGTTGGAGTCATTGTTCTCCAGGCATTCAGGAGTTCTGGCTAGAGTTAATGCAGCCTAGTTGGAGCTGTTGTTCTCCAGACCTTCTGGAGTTCTGGGTAGAGTTAATGCAGCCTGGTTGGAGTTGTTGTTCTCCAGGCCTTCTGGAGTTCTGGGTAGAGTTAACGCAGCCTGGTTGGAGTTGTTGTTCTCCAGGCCTTCTGGAGTTCTGGGTAGAGTTAATGCAGCCTGGTTGGAGTTGTTGTTCTCCAGGCCTTCTGGAGTTCTGGCTAGAGTTAACGCAGCCTGGTTGGAGTTGTTGTTCTCCAGGCCTTCTGGAGTTCTGGCTAGAGTTAACGCAGCCTGGTTGGAGTTGTTGTTCTCCAGGCCTTCTGGAGTTCTGGCTAGAGTTAACGCAGCCTGGTTGGAGTTCTTCTCCAGGCCTTCTGGAGTTCTGGGTAGAGTTAATGCAGCCTGGTTGGAGTTCTTCTAATGGACTTCTGGAGTTCTGGGTAGAGTTAATGCAGCCTGGTTGGAGTTCTTCTCCAGGGGTTCTGGCTTTCTGTGTAGAGTTATTACGGCCTGGTTGGAGTTGTTCTCCAGGAGTTCTGGGTAGAGTTATTGCAGCCTGGTTGGAGTCATTGTTCTTCAGGCCTTCTGGAGTTCTTCCCATTGAAGGTAGATGGCAGAGTAAATGTAAACATGGATGGTCTTGGTAGAGTAGTACTGGATTAAAGTTCAGGTATGTACTCTGTATTTCTACTAGGAGAAGCACTACACAGAGCACTATTATAGTGAACAGAAGTGGTCCTCATCATTTCGTCTCTAGAAATTTTGAGAAATGGGTGGGATTTTCTTGGTGCCAGTGTATTGGTACCAGTGGGCTCTAATGTTAGCCAGCAGGCTATCTACGTCAGCCCTTTTCTGACCGACAAGCCTGACAACCGAAACAATAAACACCCAAGAACTCTTACAGGTACTGTGTAAGGTGGTCTCCCGGGTGCGGACTCGAACCCCCGTCTACAGTATAGAGGACAGCAGAGTAACTCACTGTACTATAAAACCCAACCAGCAGAAATACAGAAAGAATTCATTTTTTTTCTCTCTTTTATTTTCTCTCCGTTTATCTTCTCTGTCCCTCGCTCACCGTCTTTCCCCTTTTCTCTCCTTTTCTGTCCCTGTCTTTATCTCTGTCTTTTGTGTCTTGGTGTCTCTCTCTGTCCTTTTTCTTTCTTCTTCATTTTTCATGCTTCTATTTTTCTGTCCTGTCTCTCACTATTTTCTCTTCTATCTCTCTCTCTTTCTTTCTCTCTCTCTCTCTCTCTCTCTCTCTCTCTCTCTCTCTCTCTCTCTCTCTCTCTCTCTCTCTCTCTCTCTCGGTGGCTAGTGACTATAACCGGCAGTCGTGAGCTACGGGTCTAATGTACCATCCCGGACCTCCTCTGTGTCACTGTAAATAACCTTCAGGATTCTGCCGCTGACCTGTACAGCGGTCAAGTTG
Organism: Megaleporinus macrocephalus; assembly: GCA_021613375.1. Taxonomy (NCBI): domain Eukaryota; kingdom Metazoa; phylum Chordata; class Actinopteri; order Characiformes; family Anostomidae; genus Megaleporinus; species Megaleporinus macrocephalus. The sequence goes on from CM038715.1 coordinate 39,350,425, forward strand.
GTTTTATAGCGCGGTCACTATCAGTCATTGTCTGTTAGTCGCTGTGTCATGCGGTGCGGCGATCGCTTTGTTTTGATTGGCTCGGGTTTCCGGCCCTCTGCTGCGTTTGACCCTTGACCTCCACGGGTCGCCATCCATTACCGCTCCAAACGTAAAGGTCAGCAGGCCTCCTGCTAAAAGCATTTGTCTTCCACTGGGTCAGCAGCTTGACCTCCACTTGCTTCTGCCCAACTACTTGTAGGCGCATACGCACATTGTGTCACTATTCACTATTTCTTACATTAGAAAATCAGGAGCACTACACAGAGCACTATCATAGTGAACAGAAACTGTCCCTATTCACTGTTACCTACATTTGATAAGGATGAGCACTATACAGAGCACTATCATAGTGAACAGAAACTGTCCCTATTCACTGTTACCTACATTTGATAAGGATGAGCACTATACAGAGCACTATCATAGTGAACAGAAACTGTCCCTATTCACTGTTACCTACATTTGATAAGGAAGAGCACTATACAGAGCACTATTATAGTGAACAGACACTGTCCCTATTCAATATTACCTACATTTGATAAGGAAGAGCACTATACAGAGCACTGTTATAGTTAACAGACACTGTCCCTATTCAATATTACCTACATTTGATAAGGAAGAGCACTATACAGAGCACTATTATAGTGAACAGACACTGTCCCTATTCAATATTACCTACATTTGATAAGGAAGAGCACTATACAGAGCACTATTATAGTGAACTGACACTGTCCCTATTCAATATTACCTACATTTGATAAGGAAGAGCACTATACAGAGCACTATTATAGTGAACAGACACTGTCCCTATTCAATATTACCTACATTTGATAAGGAAGAGCACTATACAGAGCACTATTATAGTGAACTGACACTGTCCCTATTCAATATTACCTACATTTGATAAGGAAGAGCACTATACAGAGCACTATTATAGTGAACTGACACTGTCCCTAT
>CM038715.1:39366231-39383731 GCA_021613375.1 Megaleporinus macrocephalus
AACAGAGATGAGGTGTCTGAGGTTGAGGAGGAGCTGTAAGGGGTGTAAACAGAGAGGAGGTGTTTGGGGCTGAGGAGGAGCTGTGAGGGGTGTAAACAGAGAGGAGGTGTTTAAGGCTGAGGAGGAGCTGTAAGGGGTGTAAACAGAGAGGAGGTGTTTGAGGCTGAGGAGGAGCTGTGAAGGAAGTAAACAGAGAGGAGGTGTTTGAGGTTGAGGAGGAGCTGTAAGGGGTGTAAACAGAGAGGAGGTGTTTGGGGCTGAGGAGGAGCTGTGAGGGGTGTAAACAGAGATGAGGTGTTTGAGGTTGAGGAGGAGCTGTAAGGGGTGTAAACAGAGAGGAGGTGTTTGGGGCTGAGGAGGAGCTGTGAGGGGTGTAAACAGAGAGGAGGTGTTTAAGGCTGAGGAGGAGCTGTAAGGGGTGTAAACAGAGAGGAGGTGTTTGAGGCTGAGGAGGAGCTGTGAAGGAAGTAAACAGAGAGGAGGTGTTTGAGGTTGAGGAGGAGCTGTAAGGGGTGTAAACAGAGAGGAGGTGTTTGGGGCTGAGGAGGAGCTGTGAGGGGAGTAAACAGAGAGGAGGTGTTTAAGGCTGAGGAGGAGCTGTAAGGGGTGTAAACAGAGAGGAGGTGTTTGGGGCTGAGGAGGAGCTGTGAGGGGAGTAAACAGAGAGGAGGTGTTTGAGGCTGAGGAGGAGCGGGAGCTGGAGTGTGTTTCTGTTCAGGGTCTGTAATGACGGCCCCGCAGCGGCAGCATTAGCGTTCGCGGTGTCATTAGCTCGCCGCCCCGGAGGAGAGATTTCCCTGATTTATGGTTGGAGGCGCTAATGGAGCAGATACGGCCGCTCGCGCTCCCCTTCGTGCTCCCGCTCCCCCTCGCACCCCCACCGCACTCGGTAATGAAAGTTTTGTGCAAATGTGAGCTGTAGAGCTTTTCTCCCTGTTTTCCTCCAGAACGACTCCTGTATATATAACTGTATATATTTTAAGTAATAAAGGAGATAACTGTATATATTTTAAGTAATAATGGAGATAACTGTATATATTTTAAGTAATAAAGGAGATAACTGTATATATTTTAAGTAATAAAGGAGATAACTGTATATATTTTAAGTAATAAAGAGATAACTGTATATATTTTAAGTAATAATGGAGATAACTGTATATATTTTAAGTAATAATGGAGATAACTGTATATATTTTAAGTACTAACTGAGAAAACTGTTTATATTTTAAGTAATAATGGAGATAACTGTATATATTTTAAGTAATAATGGAGATAACTGTATATATTTTAAGTAATAAAGGAGATAACTGTATATATTTTAAGTAATAATGGAGATAACTGTATATATTTTAAGTAATAAAGGAGATAACTGTATATATTTTAAGTAATAAAGGAGATAACTGTATATATTTTAAGTAATAATGGAGATAACTGTATATATTTTAAGTAATAAAGGAGATAACTGTATATATTTTAAGTAATAAAGGAGATAACTGTATATATTTTAAGTAATAAAGGAGATAACTGTATATATTTTAAGTAATAATGGAGATAACTGTATATATTTTAAGTAATAATGGAGATAACTGTATATATTTTAAGTACTAACTGAGAAAACTGTTTATATTTTAATTAGTAATGGAGATAACTGTATATATTTTAAGTACTAACTGAGAAAACTGCATATATTTTAAGTAATAATGGAGATAACTGTTTATATTTTAAGTACTAACTGAGAAAACTGTATATATTTTAAGTAATAATGGAGATAACTGTATATATTTTAAGTACTAACTGAGATAACTGTATAGATTTTAAGTAATAAAGGAGATAACTGTATATATTTTAAGTACTAACTGAGACAACTGTATATATTTTAAGTACTAACTGAGAAAACTGTATATATTTTAAGTAATAAAGGAGATAACTGTATATATTTTAAGTACTAACTGAGATAACTGTATATATTTTAAGTACTAACTGAGAAAACTGTTTATATTTTAATTAGTAATGGAGATAACTGTATATATTTTAAGTACTAACTGAGAAAACTGTTTATATTTTAAGTAATAAAAGAGATAACTGTATATATTTTAAGTAATAATGGAGATAACTGTATATATTTTAAGTAATAATGGAGATAACTGTATATATTTTAAGTACTAACTGAGAAAACTATATATTTTAAATACTAATGGAGATAACTGTATATATTTTAAATACTAATGGAGATAACTGTATATATTTTAAGTACTAACTGAGATAACTGTATATATTTTAAGTAATAAAGGAGATAACTGTATATATTTTAAGTACTAACTGAGAAAACTGTTTATATTTTAAGTAATAAAGGAGATAACTGTATATATTTTAAGTACTAACTGAGATAACTGTATATATTTTAAGTACTAAAGGAGATAACTGTATATATTTTAAGTACTAACTGAGATAACTGTATATATTTTAAGTACTAACTGAGATAACTGTATATATTTTAAGTAATAAAGGAGATAACTGTATATATTTTAAGTACTAACTGAGATAACTGTATATATTTTAAGTAATAAAGGAGATAACTGTATATATTTTAAGTACTAACTGAGATAACTGTATATATTTTAAGTACTAACTGAGATAACTGTATATATTTTAAGTAATAAAGGAGATAACTGTATATATTTTAAGTAATAAAGGAGATAACTGTATATATTTTAAGTACTAACTGAGATAACTGTATAGATTTTAAGTAATAAAGGAGATAACTGTATATATTTTAAGTACTAACTGAGACAACTGTATATATTTTAAGTACTAACTGAGAAAACTGTATATATTTTAAGTAATAAAGGAGATAACTGTATATATTTTAAGTACTAACTGAGATAACTGTATATATTTTAAGTAATAAAGGAGATAACTGTATATATTTTAAGTACTAACTGAGATAACTGTATATATTTTAAGTAATAAAGGAGATAACTGTATATATTTTAAGTACTAACTGAGATAACTGTATATATTTTAAGTAATAATGAAGATAGCTGTTTATTTAAGTAATAGTAGAGATAACTGTGTATTTTTAAGTAATAAGGGAGATAGCTGTATATTTTAAAGTAAAAATGGAGATAATTCTATATTTTAGAGTAATAATGGAAATAATTGTGTATCTTTTAAGTAATAATGGAGATAACTGTATGTTTTTAAATAGTAGTGGAGATAATTTTATATATTTTAAGTAATAATGGAGATAATTTTATATATTTTAAAGTAATAATGGAGATAATTTTATATATTTTAAAGTAATAATGGAGATAATTGTATATTTTTAAGTAATAACGGAGACATTTGTATATTTTAAATAATGGAGATAATTGTATATTTTAAAGTAGTAATAGAAATAATTGTATAATTTAATATATTTTAAGTAATAACGGAGATAATTTAATATATTTTAAGTAATAATGGAGATAATTTTATATATTTTAAGTTAAAATAGAAACGTTTGTGCTTATATGAAGAAATGTCCTCAAAAATTGCAGAAAAAAGTCTTTAGTCTAGAATTAAAAACATCACTTTTAAATATGAAATATCTTTGGCAGTACAATCTCTCTGTCTCTCTTTGTCTCTGTCTGTCTCTCTGTCTGTCTCTGTCTCTCTGTCTCTCTCTCTTTCTTTCTCTCTCTTTTATGTACAGATGGGTGGATGAGTTTCGACCTCATCAGAACCTGTTTGTTCTGAAGTGGACAGATGGGCTCATGTCGTGTGTGTGTGTTTGTGTGTGTGTGTGTGTGTGTGTGTGTGTGTGTGTGTGTGTGTGTTATAGTGTCCTCACTCACTCTCTGTATATTACCCTCCCATGTCTTTCTGTGAAAAAATGAGGAAGCCCAGCTATCTAGACTCCGCCCACAAGTGTGTCCTTCATAACTACCGTATCTGTCCTGTAACTGTCCATAGAAACCTGGGATTATTTATACAGATGGTTTTATAGCCCAGCATTAATGTAACCTAAGATTATTTCTATGACTCGCTTTGTATCATGGCATTAATATAACATGAGATTATTTCTTTTGTTGGCTTTATAGCACTGGATTAATATAGCCTGGGATTATTTGTACGGATGCTTTATAGTTTACGATGCATGTAACCTAGGATTATTTCTATGAATGGTCTGTAGCATGGGTTTAATATAGCCTAGGATTATTTCTATGAATGGTCTGTAGCATGGGTTTAATATAGCCTAGGATTATTTCTTTGGTTGGTTTTGTTGCATAGAATTATTATAGCCTGGGATTATTTCTATGAATGGTCTGTAGCATGGGTTTAATATAGCCTAGGATTATTTCTGTGGTTGGTTTTGTTGCATAGAATTATTATAGCCTGGGATTATTTCTATGAATGGTCTGTAGCATGGGTTTAATATAGCCTAGGATTATTTCTATGAATGGTCTGTAGCATGGGTTTAATATAGCCTAGGATTATTTCTATGAATGGTCTGTAGCATGGGTTTAATATAGCCTTGGATTATTTCTATGAATGGTCTGTAGCATGGGTTTAATATAGCCTGGGATTATTTCTGTGGTTGGTTTTGTAACATAGGATTAATATAGCCTGGGATTATTTCTGTGTTTGATTTTGTAGCATGGGATTAATATAGCCTGGGATTATTTTTGTGTTTGATTTTGTAGCATGGGATTAATATGGCCTGGGATTATATCTATGTTTGATTTTGTAGCATAGGATTAATATAACCTGTGATTATTTCTGTGGTTGGTTTTGTAGCATGGGATTAATATAGCCGTGGGTTATTTCTGTGGTTGGTTTTGTGGCATGGGATTAACATAGCCTAGGATTATATTTATTTTGGATTTTGTAGCATAGAAATTAATACAGTCTGGGATTATTTTTATGGTTGTTTTTTTAGCATAGCATTAATATAGCCTGGGATTATATCTATGTTTGATTTTGTAGCATGGGATTAATTTAGCCTGGGATAATTTCTGTGGTTGGTTTTGTTGCATGGGATTAATATAGCCTGGGATTATATATTTTTTTATTTTGTAGCATGGGGTTAATATAGCCTGGGATTATGTCTGTGTTTAAATTTGTAGCATGGGATTAATATAGCCTGGGATTATATTTATTTTTGATTTTGTAGCATGGGATTAATATAACCTGGGATTATTTCTGTGGTTGGTTTTGTTGCATTGAATTCATATAGCCTGGGATTATATTTTTTTTGGATTTTGTAGCATGGGATTAATATAACCTGGGATTATTTTTGTGGTTGGTTTTATAGCCCAGAATTGATATAATCTGGGATTATTCACACATTTTTGTGGCACAGGATTAATGTTACCTGGGATTTTGTCCAGGATTAATATAACCCTGGATTATTTCTACAGTTGGTGTTGTATGGGTTAAATGGGTTTAAAAACCATCATCTGATCAATAAGTGTGTGTTCACCAGTAAGAACAGCAGATCTGATTAGAACAGATGTAAATAATCATACATACAATACAAAGTAACATGAATATCTTATTGTGAGAGAAGTAGATCAGATCTTGATCCAGTTTGAAGAACAAAGTTAGGTTCCAGATTTCTCCTGGACGCCCCAGACATTGTATGAATGTGTTCAGCTCCTTCAGCAGCAAATCTTGATTTAGCTTAATGAAGAACTGAGCAGTCAAAGCAGGTATTAGATGAGAACTGATAATAATACTGGGTTGTTTAGGAGAAGCTAAAAGTATTCCTAATTTTACACACTGATGTATGTAAAATCACTACTTACTCTATTAATACTGTTTAAGATTTAATAATGATGTTTTGCTGAGTAAATCAAAGCTTCCCGTCTAAAAAAAAATATATATATATATATATAGGGAATTACTCAGCAAAACGTTATATACAGGCCAAAAATTTTCTTTACTTTCAATGTGAGTCAATGGAACCAGAATTTTTTCCAAGCTATTTTGGAGCATTTCTATTGGTCCATTCATTTCTTACATAATGTAAATGTCAACAGATGCATTCAAATGATGTAGAAAAATAAAATTAGAGAAAAGTGGAGATACAGTGACTGTATATATACATTAGGGGTTTAAGAAAATATCAAAAATATTGAATATCAGGATATTCAGTCGGGGTATCGATTCTCAAAAACACAGTATCGATACACAGACTGGCAGACAGTGAATCATTGTGTGTTGTGTTTAAACCTCTGACCACTAGATGGCAGTGTTTTAATCCATTTTCAGCTCCATTCCAACATTAACAAGCAGCACAAGGGCGCAATGCTATTGTAAACATTGCAAACCTGATCATACAGTGGTGTGTTTTAATAGTAGGATTTGAAAAATCACAATATATTACTTTGCTTGCAGTATCGCAATATATTGAATCGTGACCGCCGTATCACAATATTGTATCGCCAGGTTCTTGCCAATACACAGCCCTAATATATATATGTATATAAATATATATATATATATATATATATATATATATATATATATGTTTATTAGAAAGAAGTAGGCATTAAAAACATTCATTTATGTTTCTTATTGTATTTTTATATTATTGTTGTCATATTTCATGTTTTTTTTTGTGATACTACCAACTAAAATGTGAGAAATGCTGTTTTAAAATATTTCTTTCATGTGTCCGTGCTAATGTAGTGTAGTGTAGTGGTGTATTCCGTGAGCAGTGGTGAGACGGGGGCCGCTGCGCTCTCCTCACTCATTCGCACACACTCCTCACCTCGTCGCGTCAGCCCGTCAGGAGGTATTTTGAGACAGGGGTGTAAACAGACGACCCATAACAATGGCTATAAGCGTCCCTCCTGCGTGTCGTCCAGCGCCGGCTGGGGTCCGCACCACCTTGCAAATTAACCATTGTCCGTTCACCAGATTTGGCTTTGCGGTCCATGCCATTGGTCGGCCAGGCTCAGGCGAGTGTGTGTGATTGGCTCACAGCTGTTGTTTATCTGAAAACGTACGCCAGTGTGAGATTTGTAAGGTGAATGTTTTGCCTGGGGCCGGTCCAGGAGCTCAGAGCCAGGGAGTCCACAGCGTGGTCCTGTTGCGATGGCCCTGATGCACATTCAGTACCGTCGCTGTCCCGAGAAAAACAAGTACCCCCAAAATAGTAAGTTTACAGGAGAGGACAACCACATTCTTTATTTACAATGCAAGTAAATGTAAAGGTTTATTATTAATAATGAGCACCGCTTATGGACCCCTCCATAAATGGGTGATTTCCCATTGTTCTAGATACTGAAAATATATAAACATTACTTCAAATTAATTTCTGCTTAATTTGCTTTAAAATAAATTATTTTAATTAAATTGATGGAAAAACCTGAGCTCGCTATGGAAACTCCTGAACGCTACCGTGTGACGTCACTGGTGGACAACAGTGAACAGCTCCGAAGTACAACAGCACTATGACTGACTGGGACTGAGAATGTTCCAGAACTGCTTCTTCAGATTCTGATGATGTTTCTGAATTTGAATCTGAAAGAGCTGTAATGTAGAAATAGACCACCATATCACTTAGTCCTGATACTTTTAGACCACCATATCACTTAGTCCTGATACTTTTAGACCACCATATCACTTAGTCCTGATACTTTTAGACCACCATATCACTTAGTCCTGATACTTTTAGACCACCATATCACTTAGTCCTGAGACTTTTAGACCATCATATCACTTAGTCCTGATACTTTTAGACCATCATATCACTTAGTCCTGATACTTTTAGACCACCATATCACTTAGTCCTGAGACATTTAGACCATCATATCACTTAGTCCTGATACTTTTAGACCACCATATCACTTAGTCCTGATACTTTTAGACCACCATATCACTTAGTCCTGATACTTTTAGACCATCATATCACTCAGTCCTGATACTTTTAGACCATCATATCACTTAGTTCTGATACTTTTAGACCACCATATCACTTAGTCCTGATACTTTTAGTCAAACCACACCCACAACAGCAGCTCATCCTGAGTGTAAACAGTATCTAGCTAAATAACCAACATTATTCATGACAGCAGTCGCCTAGCAACCAGCTAAACTCAGATATAGAGGTAGTTATTGTAGTAAATATGATTAAAGTGAACTCGCTCTCATACGACTCTATAAACCTTCATAACTCAGCTACGTTAGCTTAGCATAACTTCAACCACCGAACTTAGCAAGTGAAGCTAACGTTAGCTAACATCAGCTAAAGCAGGTTCAGTAACTGAGCTTACCTGGTTTACCTCCACGTACATCCAGTTACTGCAGCCAGAAACAACACCTTTCTGTCATTGTGTCATATATATATATATAAATAAAATGAACTTTAATATAGGAACATTAGAAAAGTAAAAAAAAAAATGTAAACAGAGTTACAAGAAGACATCATAAAAGAAGATGGCAACAAAATAAGAGAATAAAATAAAGAATTAACAGAAATAAATAAATAATATATGTATAAATAAAGTAAATAGAACCAAAAGTAAGATTTTAATAAAAAAGAGTGAATAATAAAAACAAAACAAACTGACAAAAACATTTTAGATAATAACTCTAAAATAGTAAAAGAAATAGCATTAATGCAAAATAAAAAAATGATAAAATAAGAATAAAAAATAAATTGGAAGGTAGTCAGAAACTAAAAGTTTAAAATGGTTCAGAGTTTCCTGTAGAGAGTTCCAGCTCGCTGGTGCACTGTAGCTACTGTCATAGTATGCGCTCCCGACATGTAGACTGTCCCAATTCTTACCTTGAACATGCTGCTACTGAGAAACCTTATTTACACCTGATTTTAAGGAAGCATCGAACTCTTCCTCAGACGCTAAGACAATCCCATGATGCACCGCAGGCTAATCTAGGAGCAGTGAAGTGGTTTTAAAATGTGAGATATTTTGATTCTCTCTGGAGTTTTAATGTGTTTCTGGTCATATAATCTCACAAAACAGTATTTTATTATCAACTCTGTAACGAATCCTTCACCATTTACACTTTTATACTCCAGACATTGGGCTATAGTTTTGGATGCTGGCTGGTAACTTAGCAACCAGCTAAACCCCCGGTGGCGTGCTGCAGTGGGGGGAACAAGCCGTGACGCAGTCTCTCTCTAACTAGAGCGTCTCAGTAATCTGTTTATGAGGAGAGATGAGGAGAGAACGCTGATACTTACACAGCTGCTACCTAGACAGCCTACTTACACAATCACTAGAGTTTCAGACAGACTCCATGTGTTTTTGACGAATCGAGGTTAGCACATGACCCAGAGGTCCAACAAATGTAAACCTCATTGGTTGAAATAATACGTGCTGATCTTTAACCGCGTCGTGAGATGTTCACCAGGTAGCTGAAGGCCTGCTTTATGAACAGTATGAACGAGTGGGGAGCTCAACACTAAATAGAAGTAGGCCAAGTACAAAGCCCTGGGGAACACCATGGGTGACTGTAGTTGAGGCTAATTGCATTCCATTATCTCTCGCAAACTGCTGCCGATTACTCAAATAGGAGACAAGGCAAGGCCAGCGACTCCCAGTAGACTATCCTGGCGCTCCGGAATATCAGGTGATGTGCTTTACGGAATTCTGAGGGATGATCACTATACAGGAGATACACCGATTCAATACTCAGCAGTACTCAGCCCATACTCGGATCCCTGTGTCCACTTCTTCTCATCGTCAGGCGCGTATTCACACTGTTGGGGGTGTCTCTGCTTTGGTTGAGACTGAGTTCTAGATAGTGTGAGTGGTTTCTGGTCTGGCTGGGTTAGGGTTTGGCTGATCTGAGTTCTAGATAGCGTGAGTGGTTTCTGGCCTGGCTGGGTTAGGGTTAGGGTTTGGCTGATCTGAGTTCTAGATAGCGTGAGTGGTTTCTGGTCTGGCTGGGTTAGGGTTTGGCTGATCTGAGTTCTAGATAGTGTGAGTGGTTTCTGGTCTGGCTGGGTTAGGGTTTGGCTGATCTGAGTTCTAGATAGCGTGAGTGGTTTCTGGTCTGGCTGGATTAGGGTTTGGCTGATCTGAGTTCTAGATAGCGTGAGTGGTTTCTGGTTTGGCTGGGTTAGGGTTAGGGTTTGGCTGATCTGAGTTTTAGATAGCGTGAGTGGTTTCTGGTCTGGCTGGGTTAGGGTTTGGCTGATCTGAGTTCTAGATAGTGTGAGTGGTTTCTGGTCTGGCTGGGTTAGGGTTAGGGTTTGGCTGATCTGAGTTTTAGATAGCGTGAGTGGTTTCTGGTCTGGCTGGGTTAGGGTTTGGCTGATCTGAGTTCTAGATAGTGTGAGTGGTTTCTGGTCTGGCTGGGTTAGGGTTTGGCTGATCTGAGTTCTAGATAGCGTGAGTGGTTTCTGGTCTGGCTGGGTTAGGGTTTGGCTGATCTGAGTTCTAGATAGCGTGAGTGGTTTCTGGTCTGGCTGGATTAGGGTTTGGCTGATCTGAGTTCTAGGTAGCGTGAGTGGTTTCTGGTTTGGCTGGGTTAGGGTTTGGCTGATCTGAGTTCTAGATAGCGTGAGTGGTTTCTGGTCTGGCTGGGTTAGGGTTTGGCTGATCTGAGTTCTAGATAGCGTGAGTGGTTTCTGGTCTGGCTGGGTTAGGGTTTGGCTGATCTGAGTTCTAGATAGCGTGAGTGGTTTCTGGTCTGGCTGGGTTAGGGTTTGGCTGATCTGAGTTCTAGATAGCGTGAGTGGTTTCTGGCCTGGCTGGGTTAGGGTTTGGTTGAGACTGAGTTCTAGATAGCGTGAGTGGTTTCTGGTCTGGCTGGGTTAAGGTTAGGGTTAGGGTTTGGCTGATCTGAGTTCTAGGTAGCGTGAGTGGTTTCTGGTTTGGCTGGGTTAGGGTTAGGGTTTGGCTGATCTGAGTTCTAGATAGTGTGAGTGGTTTCTGGTCTGGCTGGGTTAGAGTTAGGGTTTGGCTGATCTGAGTTCTAGGTAGCGTGAGTGGTTTCTGGTTTGGCTGGGTTAGGGTTTGGCTGATCTGAGTTCTAGATAGTGTGAGTGGTTTCTGGTTTGGCTGGGTTAGGGTTAGGGTTTGGCTGATCTGAGTTCTAGATAGCGTGAGTGGTTTCTGGCCTGGCTGGGTTAGGGTTTGGCTGATCTGAGTTCTAGATAGCGTGAGTGGTTTCTGGTCTGGCTGGGTTAGGGTTTGGCTGATCTGAGTTCTAGATAGTGTGAGTGGTTTGAGTATCTGAGTGAGTTCTGGATTGCTGTGCAGCTCAGAAAGGTGATGATTGTTCTGCTCCACGTCTTCTCCTGGTCGGGCTGGTATTCGGGCTGGTATTCGAGCTGGTATTCGGGCTGGTATTCGGGCTGGTATGGGGGCTGGTATTCGGGCTGGTATTCGGGCTGGTATTCGGGCTGGTATTCGGGCTGGTATTCGGGCTGGTATTCGGGCTGGTATTCGGGCTGGTATTCGGGCTGGTATGGGGGCTGGTATTCGGGCTGGTATTCGGGCTGGTATTCGAGCTGGTATTCGGGCTGGTATTCGGGCTGGTATTCGGGCTGGTATTCGGGCTGGTATTCGGGCTGGTATTCGGGCTGGTATTCGGGCTGGTATTCGGGCTGGTTTTCGGGCTGGTATACGGGCTGGTATTCGAGCTGGTATTCGAGCTGGTATTCGGGCTGGTATTCGGGCTGGTATTCGGGCTGGTATTCGAGCTGGTACTCGAGCTGGTATTCGAGCTGGTATTCGGGCTGGTATTCGGGCTGGTATGGGGGCTGGTATTCGAGCTGGTATTCGGGCTGGTATTCGGGCTGGTATGGGGGCTGGTATGGGGGCTGGTATTCGAGCTGGTATTCGGGCTGGTATTCGGGCTGGTATTCGAGCTGGTATTCGAGCTGGTATTCGGGCTGGTATTCGAGCTGGTATTCGAGCTGGTATTCGAGCTGGTATTCGGGCTGGTATTCGGGCTGGTATTCGGGCTGGTATTCGAGCTGGTATTCGGGCTGGTATTCGGGCTGGTATTCGGGCTGGTATTCGAGCTGGTATTCGAGCTGGTATTCGAGCTGGTATTCGAGCTGGTATTCGGGCTGGTATTCGGGCTGGCGTGGGAGGTGGGAGAGTTTTCCACACAGGACTGATGGGAGGGAGATGGATCGTCACTACAGTATCAGTCCTGGTCACATGACCGTGCTGTATATATGTGTGTGAATGATTAACCTGTATCCGTCCGCCGAAAAAAAAAAAAAAAGAAAGCGCCGCTCCATCGCTCCGGGCTCCCTCCTGATTAAAGTTCAGACTTCCATCCATCTTTCCTTCCCTCCGTCGCCGCTCCCCCGCTCCGCAGAATGGATGGAGCTGGTGGAGAGCGCAATATTGTTTGCGGGGGGGGTGGGGGTGGGGGGGGGGCATTGGGGGGAGGAAGAAGAAAAAACCATTTGCATCTCCGCCACCAGCCGCTCCGCACAACACAATAGAGAGGCTGAGGAAATACAGTTACAGGCAATAAGGGCTCTCTCCATCGCTCTCCTTTATCTCCAGCCCTCCGTTCAGCGCTCACACTCATTCCCTTCTGTTCTTTCTTTTTTTTCTTCTTGCTCTCTCACTTGAGATTGACTGCATTAGCGTGACAGTGCCTGGGCCCAGGCGCAGATAACTCTGTATACACTGTACAGATATAAGGGTCAGTGTTAATGACCAGTTATTATGACCACCAGCTGATATCCAGAGTGACCGCCGTGTGCAGCACGGACAGCAGCTAGACGGACTGGGAGACTCAGTAAGGTCCTGGTAGGTTAAGGTCACAGGTATCTGGAGGTGTCATGCTGACTGCAGTGCATCCCACAGCTGCTGGAGGGAGCGTGGAGGAGGGTCCATAGAGCCAACACCACCATCCAGGTGGTCCCACAGATGCTCAATTAGGTTAAAGTCTGGGGAATTAGGGGTCTGGGGTAGGACTTGGAAGTCTATCGATAGATAGATAGATAGATAGATAGATAGATAGATAGATAGATAGATAGATAGATAGATAGATAGACAGACAAACAGATAGAGATAGATAGATAGATAGATAGATAGATAGATAGATAGATAGATAGACAGATAGATAGATAGATAGATAGATAGATAGAGATAGATAAATAGATAGATAGATAGATAGATAGATAGACAAACAGAGATAGATAAATAGATAGATAGATAGATAGATAGATAGATAGATAGATAGATAGATAGATAGATAGACAAACAGAGATAGATAGATAGATAGATAGATAGATAGATAGATAGATAGATAGACAAACAGAGATAGATAGATAGATAGATAGATAGATAGATAGATAGATAGATAGATAGATAGATAGATAGATAGACAAACAGAGATAGATAGATGGATAGGTAGATAGATCTTTACAGAACAGGCCAAATACAGGCTTTCATTTCAATGTAAGTCAATGGAACCAGAATTTTTTCAAGCTATTTTTAACCCGCCAATGGTTGTTTACACTTTGTGCAAATTTCATGATAAATGAACCAATAGAAATGCTCCAAAATAGCTTGGAAAAAAGTCTGGTTTCATGTTTTTGGTCTCTCCTCTGAAGTTGCAATTTTAGAGATACTTGTTTTTATTGGACAGCGACGATATCCATATATATAACTCATGCTACATACAGAAATTCAGCTTTTTTATTATAACAGAGTGTGCTGGAGTGCTACTTCAAGTTGGTAGCCACTCTTGTAATGAATCTGGGTTTTATACCCTACGCCCTGTTCTAGTGTATGACCATATTCATGTGTACAGTGTTGAAATGAGTGGATATTATAATGTATTATGAAGCCTAACATTGTAAAGTCATATATGTTTGCTTTAGGGCTTATATAAGTGTATATCTGGGATTATATGGTATACAGGCATCCTAAATATCACAAGCTGACCTGAGCCTGAAAACTTGGTGGGAACCTGGCCCGGAACCTGATATTTTGTTGGTCCCCATCAAACTGAGGTCCAGTAACAGGCTGTCTAATTTGTGGTGTACCTGGGGGTGTATAGTTGGAAGTGGATACGCAGGCCCTGAAGCCTGTGTTGTCCTAGAGCTGTGAAGGATAGCTCTCTTGATACTCCTTCCATTGGCAAGCTCGCACGCTCCTTTCTTTTGACCTTTTCTCTTTTTAGCTGCTGGACCTAGATAGAGGTTTGGTGATGGTATCCATATGTGATCTTTGAACAGTTCCAGACTTCTGCTGGCTGTGACGGCTTGTCGTAGTGCTGAGAAGATGACCACCTCTGTGGTTAACATGAAAGGTTTTGACAAGTCGACACGTTTGGTTCTGTCTCGTGGAGATAAAAGACGAGAGGGAAACTTGCAGTGGTTCCCACAGCCGCCGCAAGCTTCTTGCAGTTCTCTGCTGCTCCACCGCAACCCCGGTCTGACGGAGATGTGTTGGCGTTCATCACTTCTTCGCACGAGGGCTCAGAGCCCAGAGGTAGGCTGGCTCTTTCAACAGGGAGATCTGGACAACTGTGGAGGACCTTCGAGTCCAGAACTGTGCCCAAAGACTGAGGTATAAATGTTACGCCAAGAGAGAGAGAGAGAGAGAGGATGAGGTCACTTTGACCACAGTCAAGGCCAGGGACAATCTGGACAATGTTCCCAGATTTGGCAGGCCTTAATTCTAAAAGCATTGATGTGGGAATATGGGCTTAGTGCTGACCGTACACTAGAAGACTTTCAGAAGACTCTGAAAAGACGTTTAATAGACTAAAGTCTGAAACCCTCTCACATCTAAAGACTAGTCTCAGACTTTTAGTCATAGACTAGTCACAGGCTATGATTTTGTAAAGACTGAATTGTAAACACTGTAGCCCCGTTCGGCTGGGATTTCGAGGGTTTTAGCGATTTCTGTCCACCTTTTTTCATTTTCCACTCTGTCCTGGTATAAATGGGAAGACAGGTCAAAAAGGCACTCTTGCTCACTCCACAGCTCACTCCACAGCTCACTCCAAAGCTCCACCAGCTTCTCCTCCTTCTGTACAGTCCAGGAGAACCGCAGGTTCCGAACCCTCGCCAGACTCCCCTCCATGTCTAACTTCTTTACCCACCAGACATTCCACCGTGTTGGAGGTCCATGCGGCGTCCCGTTTGGTGGTGAACAGAGAGCTCTCCTATTGGTTGTCGACAATGTTCACGTGACTATGTGCGTGAGCCGAGACTTCAGACTTATGATAATATTAAACACGGTTAATTTTATGGGAACGCTCGGACCAGAAACAGACTGACTTAAACCTGCAGTCTAGACCACCTCACACTAAACGATGGAGAAGGGCTCCAACAGGACTCTCATGATTTTATTCCAACACTGGAAATTCGTCTGCGACAGTAAAATTCTTTGAAAATCGTTAGACCAGCAATAGATGAAGTGCTTAATGCTGATCTTACACCAAACAATTTTTAAGCGATTTTACTGTCGTAGATAAATTTCCAGAGTCGGAATAAAATCTTGAGAGTCCTGCTGGAGTCCTTCTCCATCGTTTAGTGTGGGGTGGTCAGGACTGCAGGTTTAATATTATCATAAGTCTGAAGTCTTGGCTCTTGATGCCAATAGTGACGTGAACATTGTCGACAACCAATAGGAGAGCTCTCTGTTCACCACCAAACGGGAAGCCGTGAGGCAAGTACAGGAATGTCTGACGGGTAAAGAAGTTAGGTGTGGAGGGGAGTCCGGCGAGGGTTCTCCTGGACTGTACAAAAGGTGGAGAAACTGGTGGAGCTGTGGAGTGAGCTGTGGAGTAAGCTGTGGAGTGAGCTGTGGAGTGAGCTGTGGAGTAAGCAAGAGTACCTCTTTCACGTGTCTTCACATTTATACCACCACAGAGTGGAAAACGAAAAGGTGGACAGAAATCATGAAAGTCCTTGAAACCCCCGCTGAGTATGCTAAGCTAAAACATGAACGGGGCTACAGTTACAATTAGCCTAGCAGCTAACCCTACATTTAGCTGAATATGCTAACTTCAATCATATAAATGGGAAATACTCTCTAAAGGAATCGAGTTCAGTCTTGTTGTAAATAGTGACTCTGAAAGACCCCCAGTCTTTGTAAAATCTTAGCCTGTGACTAGTCTATGACTAAAATTCTGAGACTAGTGTTTAGATGTGAGAGGGTTTCAGACTTTAGTCTATTAAACGTCTTTTCAGAGTCTTCTAGAACTCTTCTAGTGTATCTAGTGCTTCGATAGCTTGTGTCAGATGAGCTTTGCGTCAGAACAGAATGGTCTGGATCTTCTGTTTGTAGAAGAAAGTACCTTCATCAGAACCTGGCAGGAATGCAGAAACAAGTCCTTGATGATGTCCTGCTTCAGGAGACAACACATAATTTGCACAAGCATTGTTTCCCCTTAAGGGATCGGATGACTGTACCCCTTGCAGAATCGGACATAACCCGCAACAAGTCTCTATCCTTGGGGGGCCCCATGAGAGGTAAATGAGACAATGCTAGCTAAACCCTCCTGCACACAAGGGCCAATGTCCTCGACGCCACAGGCAGTGTACTAATATACACCCTATAGGAAGTGTTTGGCCCACCTCAGGCTAGCGTTGAAAGATTTTGAGTTTGATACTTACCAATGCCTCAGCCATCTGTGGCCAGGGGTCCAAAAGAGTGGGACTGTCCTCAGTTTCTCTGGGTGGGTGATCACCCCCTACCCTCACTAGCCAATGCAGATGTCTGGTAGTTGACAGAATTGGCAGTGGAATTGGACTACATTGGGGTTGAAGTTCCACCAGTGGTCAACAACCCTAATCCTGGAGATCTATCTTCCTGCTGTACCTAGTTCCTGTAACAATTTACCATACCTGCTCCAGCTAATTATCATCTTCCCCCAAGTCCCTGATTGGCTGCATCGGATGCATTTGAGTTAAGTAACAGGGCAGGGGAGCTTGATAGATACTAATTGGAACTACACTCTGCAGGAGAGTAGATCTCTTGGAGGACGGATGATGAATGACTACTGTTTTAGACTAATTGTATAAAACTGCTCATGCATTGCTAAGAGAAGGTCTGCAGAGCAGATTCACAGATATTTCTAAAGACGTAATCAACCAGCTACAGATAAACGGGTTGGGCCGCACTCATCAAGGTGCCACCAAGGTTTAGAGGTTAGCGCAGCGACTATAGAATGTATACACAGTACTTTTATTTGGGCTAATCCAAGGATTGGCGCCATAGCAATCAGCAGCGGTCAAGAAACAGGCAGGGTTAACAAAGACGAACTCAAGAACTCTTATCCAGAAGAACAGGCAACGAGCAGGAAATCCCAATCTCCAGAAAGAAAACACAGGGAACATGAAAGAAGCTGCTTGCAACTGCAGGGAGTACTCTCAAGACTTTGCAAAGGAACCCGACAAAAAAGAGAGTACACGACGCTCGTAATTAGCTCAGATATGAAGGAACACGTGTGGGTGGAGCAGGCGGGGGAGGAAGCCAATCAGAAGTGGAAGAGGGCATGTGGAGTCTCCCAGGGGGTGAAACTCAGTGATCGTTATGAAAGCTAAGTAATG
>CM038715.1:39388731-39391231 GCA_021613375.1 Megaleporinus macrocephalus
CTTAATAAATCATAATTTTGTGTAAAGAAGTAACAATTTTGAAATTTGAACTCAAAACTTGGAAGAAATAAGTAATAATCTGAAGATACTAAGTCTGTATTTCGAAGAAATAAGTCATTATTGTTTGATACAAAGTCAATACTGAGAAAAAGTAATTATTATGAAATATAAAATATATTATGAGTTAATAAAGTAAACATTTTAATATATAAAGCAATTATTTTGAGATATTACTATAAGATACAAAGTATATTTTGAGTTAATAAGTCAGTATTTTGAGATATTAAATGAATGTTTTGAGGAAAAATTATTTTGAAAGTATTATTTGAGAAAAATAAAATTATTATCTTAAGGCTGTATTTTGAGTAAATCAGTCATTATTTTGATATATTAAGTTGTTTTTTTGAGTACGTAAATAATTATTGTTTGATATTAAGTGACTGTTTTGAGAAATTATTTTGGGTTACTAACTGAAAATTTTAAGTTAATAAGGAATAATTAAAAAAATATTAAGTAAATATTTTGAATAAATAAGTAATTATTAAGAGATAAGTTTTTTGAGAGAAAAGTCATTATTTTTAGATATTACATCAGTGTGCTTAGGGGAATGTTTAGGTAATTATTTTGACATACCAATTCAAAAATTTGAGTACATAAGTAATCATTTGTTTAAATCAATTATTTAGAGATTAAGTCAGTGGTTTTGAGGAAATAAGTAATGATTCTTAGATACTAAGTATATTTTGAGAAGTAAAGCAAGCTTTGAGTACATAAGAAATTATTTGAAGATATTAAGTCAGTAGTTTTGAGGAAATTTGTAATTATTCCTATATATTAAGCATATTTGAAGAGAAAAATAATACGTGTTGAAATACTAATTCAAAATATTAATTATGTAATTATTAAGTAATTATTTTAAGATTTTAAACCAATAAGGACATATTAAGAAAATAAGTAATTGTTCTTAGATACAAAGTATATTTGAAGAGAAAAGTAATTGTTTTGACATATTCATTTAAAAGTTTAAGTACTTAAGTATTTTAAGATATTGAGTCTGTTGCTCAGATATTAGGCATGTTTAAAAGAGAAAAGTAATAGTTTTAAAATACTAATTTAAAATTTCAATAACAAATAATTTCTTAAAGATATTAAGTCAGTAGCTCAGATATTAAGCATATTTCGAAAAGAAAAGTAATAGTTTTGAGATACTAATTAAAAAATGTAAATGCATAAGTAATATTTTTAAGATATTACGTCAGTAGTTTGGATATTAAGCACATTTAGAAGAGAAAAATAATAGATTTGAGATACTAATTTAGAATTTGGAATACATAAGTAATTTTATAAAATATTAAGTCAGTAGTTTGAATATTAAGCATATTTAGAAAATAAAAGTTTTGAGATATTAATTAAACATTTGAAAACAAGTAATTTAATAAAGATATTAAGTCAGTAGTTTGGATATTAAGCATATTTGAAGAGAAAAGTAATAGTTTTGAAATACTACTTTAAAATTTTGAATACAAAAGTAATTTTTTTAAGATATTAAGTCAGTAGTTTGGATATTAAGCATTTTAGAAGAGAAAATTAATACTTTTGAGAAACTAAGTGAGTATTTTGATAAAGTAAGCAACTATTTTAAGTTTGTATAGTTTGGTGTGTTGTATATTGTAGATCTTCTGGCAGGAACGGGCTTCAGTATATCTCTACTCCTCTTATAGCGGAATGAGAAGATCATAAGATCATCATAAGGACATCATCACGCAAGCACATTGCATTAAATAGCGTATTAATAGAGCAGTACTGGAATCTTTATGAGCAGCTAATGCCGCTGACCGCAAGCAGGACATGAAATATGTCCTGAAGTAAAAGGCAGCATGTTGACAGAAGAGGCCTTAAGCTTTATATCTAGATAGACAGACAGACCGATAGATAGATAGATAGATAGATAGATAGATAGATAGATAGATAGATAGATAGATAGATAGATAGATAGATAGATAGATAGATAGATAGATAGATAGATAGATATGAACCTTCATTCCAGATAAACATCTTCGAGTAAAGCCTTACAGAATAAAACATTAATGTAAAGTAATTTCGAGCATTCTGATTGGTCCATTCATCATGAAATGTAAAGGTGGTGATACCTCAGCGACGGTGTAACGCTGGAGGTTTGTACTCAGAGTTTACAGGATATTAATGGTATTAATATCCCTGAACCTGCTGCTCTCCCGCCGGCCACATGAAGATAAGCTGCTGGCTGAAGGCATGTTCTAGTGGACGCTGATATCAGCGTCCCTGCGGTGCTTTGGTGGAGTTTGGAAACGAACCAGTCTGGATGTGAAGCAGCCTTTGGTTTGCAGCCTGGGGCTCTTCCCTGCGAAGCCTCTGTTAATCTAGCCTGACAAATTAGGATTAGCTGTGAATTTCACAGATTTATGTTTGCCGTCGGTTTTTGGGGGCACTGAGCTCCGTATTGAACCAGAGGCAGCAGTGA
>CM038715.1:39396231-39401231 GCA_021613375.1 Megaleporinus macrocephalus
TGAAGAAATGATTCAGTAAATCATGAAATCTAAAGTCTAACAAATAGATAGATAGATGATTCTTCACAAACAATAAAAAGCTTTACTAAGTTTTGATTCAGGTATGATTCTTTACAAACAATAAAAAGCTTTACTAAGTTTTGATTCAGTTATGATTCTTCACAAACAATAAAAAGCTTTACTAAGTTTTGATTCAGTTATGATTCTTCACAAACAATAAAAAGCTTTACTAAGTTTTGATTCAGTTATGATTCTTCACAAACAATAAAAAGCTTTACTAAGTTTTGATTCAGTTATGATTCTTCACAAACAATAAAAAGCTTTACTAAGTTTTGATTCAGTTATGATTCTTCACAAACAATAAAAAGCTTTACTAAGTTTTGATTCAGGTATGATTCTTCACAAACAATAAAAAGCTTTACTAAGTTTTGATTCAGTTATGATTCTTCACAAACAATAAAAAGCTTTACTAAGTTTTGATTCAGTTATGATTCTTTACAAACAATAAAAAGCTTTACTAAGTTTTGATTCAGTTATGATTCTTTACAAACAATAAAAAACTTTACTAAGTTTTGATTCAGGTATGATTCTTTACAAACAATAAAAAGATTTACTAAGTTTTGATTCAGGTATGATTCTTTACAAACAATAAAAAGCTTTACTAAGTTTTGATTCAGTTATGATTCTTTACAAACAATAAAAAGCTTTACTAAGTTTTGATTCAGTTATGATTCTTCACAAACAATAAAAAGCTTTACTAAGTTTTGATTCAGTTATGATTCTTTAAAATAACTCAGTGTACCCTGAAATCTAAAGTTTCACAGAGATTTGATTCAATTTTGATTCTGTAGGAAATTATTCAATGCATCATAAACTCTCAAACTTCACAATAGTTGATTCAGTTGTTGATTCAGTTGTTGATTCAGTTGTTGATACTCTTACTGTACACGGCTGGACTCTCCTCTTTAGCTCAGGTCATCAACAGCCGTTAGGTCAGCAGAGCGTAATGACCACTGCTTTCATAAACAATAACATAATAATATTTAATAAATCGTCCGTCATTAATATTGATGACAGTAAACGGTTCTCCCGTCCAGGCTGTTAGATTCGTTCTGTGGTCAGTGAATCAGTTTAGTGTGTATTTGCTCTGAATGGCTGTCCAGCTGAAGATCCTGTCAGTGACCCCGTCTGGAGTTTGATCTGTGAGTGTGTGAGGTTTACGTGCAGCACGTAGCCGGACGTGTTCTCTGAGCTTTGAACTCTCTGAGTGGTCTCTGTTCTACACGTATCTGCTCACCTGTGTTCTCCAGTACGCGTGCTGGTGTTGACGATCGTATCTTCAGCCAAAGGTCGTTAAGACGTAAACATAGTCTCATAGTTGATTGTAGAGACAGTAGAAACCAAACAGGTACACAGGTAGGTGAAGGTAGTGATACAGTTTACCTGTACACAGGTAGGTGAAGGTAGTGTTACAGTTTATCTGTACACAGGTAGGTGAAGGTAGTGTTACAGTTTATCTGTACACAGGTAGGTGAAGGTAGTGTTACAGTTTACCTGTACACAGGTAGGTGGAGGTAGTGATACAGTTTACCTGTACACAGGTAGGTGAAGGTAGTGTTACAGTTTTTCTGTACACAGGTAGGTGAAGGTAGTGTTACAGTTTACCTGTACACAGGTAGGTGAAGGTAGTGTTACAGTTTACCTGTACACAGGTAGGTGAAGGTAGTGTTACAGTTTACATGTACACAGGTAGGTGAAGGTAGTGTTACAGTTACAGGTAGGTGAAGGTAGTGTTACAGTTTACTTGTACAGAGGTAGGTTAAGATAGTGTTACAGTTTTTCTGTACACAGTTAGGTGAAGGTAGTGTTACAGTTTACCTGTACACAGGTAGGTGTAGGTAGTGTTACAGTTGACCTGTACACAGGTAGGTGAAGGTAGTGTTACAGTTTAACTGTACTCAGGTAGGTGAAGGTAGTGTTACAGTTTACCTGTACACAGGTAGGTGAAGGTAGTGTTAGAGTTTACCTGTACACAGGTAGGTGAAGGTAGTGTTACAGTTTACCTGTACACAGGTAGGTGAAGGTAGTGTTACAGTTTATCTGTACACAGGTAGGTGAAGGTAGTGTTACAGTTTACCTGTACACAGGTAGGTGAAGTTCTCGCTGTTCTTTTCTTGTTCAGTGTGTTGCTTGTTGTCTGTGTACAGAGTCAGAAACCACAGTCGCAGGTCTGTTAGAGATTAGTGTCAGTGATGGTAGCCGAGGGCTAATAGGTGGAGTGTCCCCTTCTATTGCATTAGCCTTGAAGCTCCAGAGCTCGACTAAAGAAGTGAACACCAAACAGTCAGCTGGTGAGATACATCCCGGGTGTGGAGGAGAAACTGTACATTTAAGATTTGGCCGAATTAGAGGAAACTTCTAAAACACGACAGCTGCAGCGTAACACACACACACACACACACACACACACACACACTCACAGGTAATCAGCATCCTGTAATTGAATCAGAGGCAGCGTGTTTCACTAAACAGAGCTAAAGTGAGCTTTATAGAAAACGTGTGACATTTATCCCAACTGCCTGAGAGAGAGAGAGTGAGAGAGAGAGAGAGAGAGAGAGAGAGAGAGAGAGAGAGAGAGAGAGAGAGAGGGGGAGAGAGAGAGAGAGAGAGAGAGAGAGAGTGAGAGAGAGAGAGAGAGAGAGAGAGAGAGAGAGAGAGAGAGAGATTCAAACTGCCTGAGAGAGAGAGAGAGAGAGACATTCATACTGCCTGAGAAAGAGAGAGAGAGAGAGAGAGAGAGAGAGACATTCATACTGCCCGAGAAAGAGAGAGAGAGAGAGAGAGACATTTATACTGACTGAGAGAGAGAGAGAGAGAGACATTCATACTGACTGAGAAAGAGAGAGAGAGAGAGAGAGAGAGAGAGAGAGACATTCATACTGCCCGAGAGAGAGAGAGAGACATTTATACTGACTGAGAGAGAGAGAGAGAGAGAGAGACATCCATACTGACTGAGAAAGAGAAAGAGAGAGACATTCATACAGACAGTGACAGAGAGAGAGAGAGAGAGACATACTGACTGTGAGAGAGAGAGAGAGAGAGATTTATACTGACTGTGAGAGAGAGAGAGAGAGAGAGAGAGACATTTATACTGACTGTGAGAGAGAGAGAGAGAGAGAGAGAGAGACATTTATACTGACTGTGAGAGAGAGAGAGAGAGAGAGAGAGACATTCATACTGACTGTGAGAGAGAGAGAGAGAGAGAGACATTCATACTGACTGTGAGAGAGAGAGAGAGAGAGAGACATTCATACTGACTGTGAGAGAGAGAGAGAGAGAGAGACATTTATACTGACTGTGAGAGAGAGAGAGAGAGAGAGAGAGAGAGCCTGGCTTTATTCCAGCCCCCCTCCACTTTCTCAGAAACCCCTCTGCTGTAGCTCCACCTTTCTGGTGTACAGTGAGAGACTGTTGCTCGCGTCATGCACAGCTAGTGTTAGCCGTCATCTGGCCCTCATCAGTGGTCACCTTCTGACCACAGAGCTGCTCTTGGCTGGACGCTCGTACCAGCACCACCTACAGTACCGCGTCACTGTCAGAGCTGCACAGTGAAGAATCCACCACCCAGATAATATCTGGACTGTGTGGAAATGAAAGTATCTTAAAGGTGTAACTTCCCTGTTTTCATGTTCCAGTTGTCAGTCCTGTCAGTCAAACAAGGGCTGATAAAGACCACTACTGAAGATACAGGTGGAGGTAGCTGGTTAAGGTGGAGATATCTGGTTAAGGTGGAGGTATCTGGTTAAGGTGGAGATATCTGGTTAAGGTGGAGGTAGCTGGTTAAGGTGGAGGTATCTGGTTAAGGTGGAGATATCTGGTTAAGGTGGAGGTATCTGGTTAGGGTGGAGATATCTGGTTAAGGTGGAGGTATCTGGTTAAGGTGGAGGTATCTGGTTAGGGTGGAGATATCTGGTTAAGGTGGAGATATCTGGTTAAGGTGGAGGTATCTGGTTAGGGTGGAGATATCTGGTTAAGGTGGAGGTATCTGGTTAAGGTGGAGATATCTGGTAAAGGTGGAGGTGTCTGGTTAAGGTGGAGATAGCCAGTAAAGGTGGAGGTATCTGGTTAAGGTGGAGATAGCCAGTAAAGGTGGAGGTATCTGGTTAAGGTGGAGGTATCTGGTCAGGGTGGAGATATCTGGTTAAGGTGGAGATATCTGGTTAAGGTGGAGGTTTCTGGTTAAGGTGGAGGTATCTGGTTAAGGTGGAGGTTTTTGGTTAAGGTGGAGGTATCTGGTTAAGGTGGAGATATCTGGTTAAGGTGGAGGTATCTGGTTAAGGTGGAGATATCTGGTAAAGGTGGAGGTATCTGGTTAGGGTGGAGATATCTGGTTAAGGTGGAGGTATCTGGTTAAGGTGGAGGTTTCTGGTTAAGGTGGAGATATCTGGTTAAGGTGGAGGTAGCTGGTTAGGGTGGAGATATCTGGTTACGGAGGAGGTAGCTGGTTAAGGTGGAGATAGCCAGTAAAGGTGGAGGTATCTGGTTAAGGTGGAGGTATCTGGTCAGGGTGGAGATATCTGGTTAAGGTGGAGATATCTGGTTAAGGTGGAGGTATCTGGTTAAGGTGGAGGTATCTGGTTAAGGTGGAGGTTTTTGGTTAAGGTGGAGGTATCTGGTTAAGGTGGAGATATCTGGTTAAGGTGGAGGTATCTGGTTAAGGTGGAGATATCTGGTAAAGGTGGAGGTATCTGGTTAGGGTGGAGATATCTGGTTAAGGTGGAGGTATCTGGTTAAGGTGGAGGTTTCTGGTTAAGGTGGAGATATCTGGTTAAGGTGGAGGTAGCTGGTTAGGGTGGAGATATCTGGTTACGGAGGAGGTAGCTGGTTAAGGTGGAGATAGCCAGTAAAGGTGGAGGTATCTGGTTAAGGTGGAGGTATCTGGTTAGGGTGGAGATATCTGGTTAAGGTGGAGGTTTCTGGTTAAGGTGGAGGTTTCTGGT
>CM038715.1:39406231-39413731 GCA_021613375.1 Megaleporinus macrocephalus
CCTAAACCTAACTTTAACCTCAGTACCTTATATAATACTACACCTAAACCTAACCCTAACCTTAACCTCAGTACCTTATATAATACTACACCTAACCTTAACCTCAGTACCTTCTATAATACTACACCTAAACCTAACCTTAACCTCAGTACCTTATATAATACTACACCTAAACCTAACCTTAACCTTAACCTCAGTACCTTATATAATACTACACCTAAACCTAACCCTAACCTTAACCTCAGTACCTTATATAATACTACACCTAAACCTAACCCTAACCTTAACCTCAGTACCTTATATAATATTACACCTAAACCTAACCCTAACCTTAACCTCAGTACCTTATATAATACTACACCTAAACCTAACTCTAACCTCAGTACCTTATATAATACTACACCTAAACCTAACCTTAACCTCAGTACCTTATATAATACTACACCTAAACCTAACCCTAACCTCAGTACCTTATATAATACTACACCTAACCCTAATCTTAACCTCAGTACCTAATATAATACTACACCTAACCCTAATCTTAACCTCAGTACCTAATATAATACTACACCTAAACCTAACCCTAACCTCAGTACCTTATATAATACTACACCTAACCCTAACCCTAACCTTAACCTCAGTACCTTATATAATACTACACCTAACCCTAACCCTAACCTCAGTACCTTATATGATACTACACCTACACCTAACCTTAACCTCAGTACCTTATATAATACTACACCTAAACCTAACCTTAACCTTAACCTCAGTACCTTATATAATACTACACCTAAACCTAACCTTAACCTTAACCTCAGTACCTTATATAATACTACACCTAAACCTAACCTTAACCTTAACCTCAGTACCTTATATAATACTACACCTAAACCTAACCCTAACCTTAACCTCAGTACCTTATATAATACTACACCTAAACCTAACTCTAACCTCAGTACCTTATATAATACTACACCTAAACCTAACCCTAACCTTAACCTCAGTACCTTATATAATACTACACCTAAACCTAACTCTAACCTCAGTACCTTATATAATACTACACCTAAACCTAACCCTAACCTTAACCTCAGTACCTTATATAATACTACACCTAAGCCTAACCCTAACCTTAACCTCAGTACCTTATATAATACTACACCTAACCCTAACCCTAACCTTAATCTCAGTACCTTATATAATACTACACCTAACCCTAACCCTAACCTCAGTACCTTATATAATACTACACCTAACCCTAATCTTAACCTCAGTACCTTATATAATACAACTAAACCTAACCTTAACCTCAGTACCTTATATAATACTACACCTAACCCTAATCTTAACCTCAGTACCTTATATAATACTACACCTAACCCTAACCCTAACCTCAGTACCTTATATAATACTACACCTAACCCTAATCTTAACCTCAGTACCTTATATAATACTACACCTAACCCTAACCCTAACCTCAGTACCTTATATAATACTACACCTAACCCTAATCTTAACCTCAGTACCTTATATAATACTACACCTAACCCTTAACCCTAACCTCAGTACCTTATATAATACTACAACCTAACCCTAATCTTAACCTCAAGTACTTATATAATACTACACCTAACCCATAACCCTAACCTCAGTACCCTTATATAATATAATACACCTAACCCTAATCTTAACCTCAGTACCTTATATATATTACTACACCTACATCTAACCCTAACCCTTAACCTCAGTACCTTATATAATACTACACCTAAAACCTAACCCTTAACCTCAGTACCTTATGTGTAATACCTACACCTAAACCTATACCCTAACCTCACGTACCTTATATAATACTACACCCATACACTAACCCTAACCTCAGTACCTTATATAATACTACACCTAAACCTAACCTTAACCTCGGTACGTTATATAATACACACACTAACCCTAACCCTAACCTTAATCTCAGTACCCTTATATAATACTACACCGTAAACCCTAACCCTTAACTCGAGTACCTTATATAATACTACACCTACACCTGAAACCCTAACCTCAGTACCTTTTATAATAACTACACCTAAACCTAACCTTAAACTCAGTACCTTATATAATACTACACCTACACCTAACCCTAACCTCAGTACCTTATATAATACTACACCTAACCCTAATCTTAACCTCAGTACCTTATATAATACTACACCTACACCTAATCTTAACCTCAGTACCTTATATAATACTACACCTACACCTAATCTTAACCTTAGGTGTCCTATACTAGTAAGGACATGTGGTCCTCACAAATATACCTCTACAAGTACACACACACACACTCACACCAACACACGCACACAAACACACACAAACACACACACACACATATGCACACAAACCCACAACATACATACACACACACACACACACACACACACACACACACACACCCATATATATATATATATATTAAGTGAGATATAAAGTAGAGTACAGTCCAGGTGTGGCTGTAATATAATACTATCATAACACGATTCCACAAACAGCTTTACTGCCTTACAATAAACGCTAGAGTTTTAATACAGCACTGTTAGAGTTAGACTGCTGTTGGACACTGTCCCCTAATGCCCCCCTTAGCGACGACCCAGGACAAACATGTCCCGATCCAGAAATGACTCTGTGGGTGTGTGAGTGTGTGTGTTTTTGTGTATGTGTGTGTGTGTGTGTGTGTGTGTGTGTGTGTGTGTGTGTGTTTTTATTGTGTAGTTGTGATACTCTCTGGGACACTTATCGTTTTCTTCGGGTACATACACACAAACACACACACGCACGTACGCACGTATCACATGCGTGTGTGTTTCTGCAGGTGCATGTTCACTGGCATTTAGGATAATTACAGACTGACCTTTGTGATCGAGGCACAAATGTCACGGGGGGACAAGAGCCCGGGGTGTGTGTGTGTGTGTATGTGAGAGTGTTTATTTAAGTGTGTGTGTGTTTATGTGTCAGTGTGTGTGTATGTGAGTGTATATATGTAAGAGTGTGTGAGTGTGTGTATGTGTGTATATATGTGCGTGTGTGTGTATATATGTGTGAGAGTGTGTGTGTTTATATATGTGACTGAGTGCATTTATCTGTGTGTGTATGTGAGTGTAAGTGTGAGTGTGTGTGTTCATGTGTGTATATATGTGAGTGTGTATATATGTGAGAGTGCGTGTATGTGTGTATATATGTGAGTGTGTATATATGTGAGAGTGCGTGTATGTGTGTATATATGTGAGTGTGTATATATGTGAGAGTGTGTGTGTTTATATATGTGACTGTGAGTGCATTTATCTGTGTGTGTGAGTGTAAGTGTGAGTGTGTGTATATATGTGAGCGTGCGTGAGTGTGTGTATGTGTGTGTGTATGTGAATGTGTATATATGTGACTGTGAGTGCATATATATGTGTGTGTGTGTGTATGTATGTGTGTCTGAGTGTGCATGTGTGTGTGTATATATGTGAGTGTGTTTATATATGTGTGTGTGTATATATGTGAGTGTGTTTATATATGTGTGTGTGTATATATGTGAGTGGGTTTATATATGTGTGTGTGTATATATGTGAGTGTGTTTATATATGTGTGTGTGTATATATGTGAGTGTGTTTATATATGTGTGTGTGTATATATGTGAGTGTGTTTATATATGTGTGTGTGTATATATGTGAGTGGGTTTATATATGTGTTACGTGCATATATGAGTGTGTGTGTGTATATGTGAGTGTTTGTGTGCATATGTGAGTGTGTCTGTGTATATATGTGAGTGTGTGTGTATGTGTGTGTGTGTGTGTATGTGAGTGTGTCTGTGTATATATGTGAGTGTGTGTGTGTGTGTATGTGAGTGTGTCTGTTTGTGTGTGTGTATGTGAGTGTGTCTGTGTGTGTATATGTGTGTGTGTGTAAGTGTCTGTGTGTCTGTGTGTATGTATGAGTGTATGTATATGTGAGTTTGTAAGTGTATAAATTTGAGTGTGTGTATGTGTGTGTTTGTGTGTGTGTGCATGTGAGTGTGTCTGTTTGTGTATGTATATGTGAGTGTGTGTGTGTATATAAGTGTGTGTGTAAGTGTGTCTGTGTGTATGTATGAGTGTATGTATATGTGAGTTTGTAAGTGCATAAATTTGAGTGTGTATATATGTGAGTGTGTGTGTGTGTGTGTATGTGAGTGTGTCTGTTTGTGTGTGTGTGTGTATGTGAGTGTGTCTGTGTGTGTATATAAGTGTGTGTGTGTGTGTGTGTGTCTGTGTGTATGTATGAGTGTATGTATATGTGAGTTTGTAAGTGTATAAATTTGAGTGTGTGTATGTGTGTGTTTGTGTGTGTGTGTGTGTGTGTATGTGAGTGTTCATTTAACTTGAACTCCTCAGACCCCGCCCACAATCAGCTGTGTCATAGCGACTGTTGCTAGGTTGGATAGAAATCCCACCTAGTCATGGTTGAACTGTGTGTGACTGATAAGCAGCTGACAATGTTAGGATAGATTTCTGTCACTGAGCAGCCACAGGCCACGCCTCCTGTTCTATGTTTATATGTTGGAGTATATTTGTCTTATTACATAGTTATATTAGTTAATTACAAACGTTAATAAATGCTCTACAGAGATCTTACACACTTCTCCAAAATTAGAACTTTACACTGGAGGACAAAAACTGTCCTCACTTTCAATGCAAGTCAATGGAACCAGAATGTTTCCCAAGCTATAGTTTATGGAGCGTTCCTATTGGTCCATTTATCATAACACTTCCACCCAGTGTGTCTTTGGACAGAGCTGATGAGCAACACGCACTCAACTCCGCCCCTCTCGTCATCAGCTTCTCCTTCACCAGTTCTCCTGTTTCCACCTCAAATGGAGGTGCAGGTACGTTCTGGCTCCTGCTGCACTGTTTAAGGTGAAACGGGAAACTGGTGAATGAGCTGCTTCACCCTCGTGCTCTCGGTAGGAGTGAGTATTGTAGAGTGAACAGTGGGTCTGGGGGTGATGTGACTGGTCACTGGTGAGAGATTTAAAACCACAGCTACAAGAAACTGGAACAGGAAGTTCAGTCTCTCGTCCTGACCGCAGACGGTGGTCCAGACAGATCTCAGCATGTACTCTATCTTCTTCAGTCCTGTTAGAGGAGCAGACCATGTGGCTCCTCATGAAGCTGCTGGTCAGAATGTTCAAAGTATGTAAACCTGCATCAGAACAAATGAGCACGTTTCTAACTGTAACACTAGAAACATTCTTTAAACAACAACAACAACAACAACAACAACAACAACAATAATAATAATAATAACAATAAATATAATAATAATAATAATAATAATAATAAAATAATAATAATAATAATAATAATAATATAATAATAATAATAGATAATGCATGTAATAATAATGACATATTTTAAAAATAACAATAATGTATATAATAATAATAAAAGTAATAATAATAGTAATACTACTACTACTACAACTACTACTAATAATAATAATAATAGTAATAGTGCATATAATAATAATAGCACATACAATAATAATAATAATAATAATAATAATAATGATAATAATAATAACACATACAATAATAATAATAATAATGATAATAATAATAACACATACAATAATAATAATAATAATAATGATAATAATAATAACATACAATAATAATAATAATAATAATAGATAATGCATATAATAATAATGACATATTTTAAAAATAACATTAATAATGTATATAATAATAATAATAAAAGTCTTAATAATAGTAATACTACTTCTACTACAAATAATAATAATAATAGTAATAGTGCATATAATAATAATAGCACATACAATAATAATACTACTACTAATAATAAATATACTAATAATAACAGTAATAATACATATAATAATAATAATAGTAAACAATAATAATATTAAGAATATGATATTTACTAATAACAGTAATAATGCATATAATAAAAATAATAATAATAATATAATGATAACAATGACAATACATCTAATATTAATAACAATAACAATGTATATAGTAGTAATAACAATAATAATAATAACAATAATAAAAACAACAATAATAATAATACATATAATAATAAAAAAGAATAATAATACATATAATAATAATACAAATAAAATAATAATAATAATAATAACAATAATAATAATAAATACGTATTACTTTATAGTTTTGATCTCTTCACACTTACTCACTATTATTACAACGGGTAGTCTTTCAGTAAGTAACACAGCCTGTATCTTGAGTGGAGTTGGGGGTGGTGTGGGGGGGGGGTTGTAGGGGGGTCAGTGTTTGGTGTCAGTGTGGTATATATGATGTGTGATGCGTCACCGGCGTTGCGACACCCCTGTCCCGTGCCGGGCGTGTCCGCGTGTGGTCATGCTTGAGTAAGGCTGCTGTTGCTCCATCTGTGCTCAGATGCCGGAGGGGTCAGCGGGCCGTCGCTGCGGAGATCAGGGTGACTGCGGCGCGTCTGGTGTGCGTATGATGTACGTTGTTGTTTGTGTGTTTACTGTGAGGGTCTGTTGTTGTTTACTTTACTGACCGTACCGTGAGCCTGTGCTGAACACTGAGATACTTCTTATACAACTACTACTGATATGAGAGAGAGAGAGAGAGAGAGAGAGAGAGAGAGAGAGAGAGAGAGAGAGAGAATAATAGAGGGAGAGAAAAAGAGGGTAACAGTGAGAGGGAGAATAGAGAGAGAGAAGGGGAGAGGGAGAGAAAGAGAGGATGAGAATAAGAGAGAGTGAAAGAGAGAGTGTGAGAGTGAGAAAGTGAGAGTGACTGAAAGAAAGAGTGATAGTGTGAGAGAGAGAGAATGGGAGAGAAAGAGAGGGTGAGCGAAAGAAAGAGAGAAAAAGAGGGTGAGAGACAGTTTGAGGGTGAGAGGGAGAGAGAGCAGAGAGAGAAGAGAGAAAGGAAGGGGGGGAGAAAGAGTCAAAGAGAGGATAAGCGAAAGAAAGAGAAAGAAAAAGGGTGAGAGAGAGAGAGAGGGTGGCAGATGGGGAGAGTGAGGAGGAGAGAACAGTAGAGGGGTGAGGAGGGAGAGACGAGAGAAAAGGGTTTGGTGAGTGAGGAGAGGAGAGAGGGTGAGAGGGAGAGAGGAGAGAGACAGAGAGGGTGAGAGGGAGAGACGAGAGAAAAAGAGAGAAGAGGAGAGAGAAAGTGAAAGACAGAGAAAGAGACAGAGAGAGGAGAGAGAGAGAGGAGAGAGGAGAGAGGGCGAGTGTGAGGGGGTTTATTGGGGGTCCGCTGGGGGTGCAGTAGTGTCTAGGGAAGCTTTGCTTGTTTGTAGTTTTCGGTCTCTGTGTTTCTCCTGCAGTCTTGTGACAGAGGAGGTGCTAATGAGGAGGAGGAGGAGGAGGAGGAGGAGGAGGAGGAGGGTGTTTCCGTAGTGATAGGTTGGAGAGTTCATTAGAGCCTTTTACCCAAAACCACTTACACCCACA
>CM038715.1:39423731-39436231 GCA_021613375.1 Megaleporinus macrocephalus
TAAAGTGAGTGTGTGTGTTCAGTGTGTATTAAAGTGAGCGTGTGTTTCAGTGTGTATTAAAGTGAGTGTGTGTTTCAGTGTGCATTAAAGTGAGTGTGTGTTTTAGTGTGTATTAAAGTGAGTGTGTATTAAAGTGAGTGTGTGTTTCAGTGTGTATTAAAGTGAGCGTGTATTAAAGTGAGTGTGTGTTTCAGTGTGCATTAAAGTAAGTGTGTATTAAAGTGAGTGTGTGTTTCAGTGTTTATTAAAGTGAGTGTGTGTTTCAGTGTGTATTAAAGTGAGCGTGTGTTTCAGTGTGTATTAAAGTGAGCGTGTGTTTCAGTGTGTATTAAAGTGAGTGTGTGTTTCAGTGTGTATTAAAGTGAGTGTGTGTTCCAGTGTGTATTAAAGTGAGCGTGTGTTTCAGTGTGTATTAAAGTGAGCGTGTGTTTCAGTGTGTATTAAAGTGAGCGTGTGTTTCAGTGTGTATTAAAGTGAGTGTGTGTTTCAGTGTGTATTAAAGTGAGCGTGTGTTTCAGTGTGTATTAAAGTGAGCGTGTGTTTCAGTGTGTATTAAAGTGAGTGTGTTTCAGTGTGTATTAAAGTGAGCGTGTGTTTCAGTGTGTATTAAAGTGAGCGTGTGTTTCAGTGTGTATTAAAGTGAGCGTGTGTTTCAGTGTGTATTAGTGAGCGTGTGTTTCAGTGTGTATTAAAGTGAGTGTGTGTTTCTGTG
This sequence comes from Megaleporinus macrocephalus, assembly GCA_021613375.1. Lineage (NCBI taxonomy): Eukaryota > Metazoa > Chordata > Actinopteri > Characiformes > Anostomidae > Megaleporinus > Megaleporinus macrocephalus. Next base: position 39,424,444 of record CM038715.1, read on the forward strand.
TGTATTAAAGTGAGCGTGTGTTTCAGTGTGTATTAAAGTGAGTGTGTGTTTCAGTGTGTGTGGTTATGACTGTGCGAGTATGTGTGTGTGTGCGGTTTTACTCTTTGCTGGTGGTCTTCTGGACGTCCCTGAAGAGTGCAGCTCCACTTGGGTGGCGGAGGCCGAGCCAGCGGGAGCGTTTACACGCACACGGAGTCACCTTGGGTTATGAATGTGCCTCTGCACGGCTCGCACGCCCGAGCACACGCGACTTGCTGGATTAACACTAACGTTACCGCTCGTTCGGCGTTCATGTTGTTGATGTTGGGCTGACCGCACTATCGGCCGCTCTACACACGCCAGCCTTTAACACCCAGACAGTGTGTTGTAGCTTTACAAGTTATAAAACCCAACATACGCGCCAGAGACAGAAACTCTCACACACAGGAACCATGTTTCCCAGTGACATCATCACGTAACACAATCCACATTGCCCGCCTACAAGCCAGCAGGCAAGCAAGCAAGCTCAGCACACCATCACACAGGTGCTACTGGAGGTCGTGTGGGGAGGGAACCGCTCTCGTGGTTGACCAGTCGGAGCAGAGTGGGCGGACTGAACCAATCAGAGCACACTAGGCTTATTAGGAGGCGGGGCTTAAAGACATAGGAGCTCTAACAGAGTGAACAGACTTGACCAATCAAAGCATGTAAATCTGCTCTGGACACCAAGTAATGCAGATATGGAGACCAATCAGAACAGAGTGGGCGCACTGACCAATCAGAGCACACTAGGCTTATTAGGAGGCGGGGCTTAAAGACACAGGTGCTCTAACAGAGTGAACAGACTTGAACAATATAAGCATGTAAATCTGTTCTGGACACCAAATAATGCAAACATGAAGACCAATCGGAACAGAGTGAGCGGACTGAACCAATCAGGGCACACTGGGATAATTGGGGGCGGGGCTTAAAGACACAGTAGTTGTAACAGAGTGTGCAGACTTGAAAGATTTAAGCATGTAAATCTGTTCTGGACCCCAAATAATGCAAATATAAAGACCAATCAGAACAGAGTGGGCGAACAGACCAATCAGAGAACACTGGAGTCACTTGGGGGCGGGGCTTAAAGACACAGGAGCTCTAACAGAGTGAATAGACTTGAAAAATTGAAGCATGTAAATCTGTTTTGAACCTTAAATAATGCAAATGTGAAGACCAATCAGAACAGAGTGGGCGAACAGACCAATCAGAGAACACTGGGGTCACTTGGGGGCGGGGCTTAAAGACACAGGAGCTCTAACAGAGTGAATAGACTTGAAAAATTGAAGCATGTAAATCTGTTTTGAACCTCAAATAATGCAAATGTGAAGACCAATCAGAATAGAGTGGGCGAACAGAATAATCAGAGAACACTGGGGTCACTTGGGGGCGGGGCTTAAAGACACAGGAGCTCTAACAGAGTGTTCTAGACCCCAAAGAAGGCAATTATGAACAATGAAAATGAGCATTATAGGTCCTCTAAAAGTCATAGTTGCCGAGTTTTTCACACAGCATCGTAAATTCATATTAACGTTGTTCGTGTTAAGGTCATATTAAATATTAACAATATTAACATCACACACAGGCTCCAAAAGAAGATCCGGCTCCATTGAACAAATTAGCAAAGAATTAGATATGATGGTAATAGTAGATGATCCAATCACGTCCTCAGAAGACACAACCTTCACCAGGATTTGACTGAGTTCTCTTTGAATTTCTGAACTAATGTCATCTTTATTAAAGACACAGAACCAGAATTAACCTATTAATAACTGACTGGACTTGCAGATGTTAGGCTGCTTACCTTTTAGTGAGGACTTCTTTAACACCCTTTAGTTGAAAAGGTTTGGTTTAGGCTAATATATAATTGGAGAGTGATTTTAAAGACCTGAAGCTGTCCTGTGTGACTCTGTGATTGGCCCTGATATCTGTGTGGTTTGATATACGATCTCTGTGATTGGTCCATTGAAAGGAACATGTTTGTACCTGTTCTCGTTGGTAGTTCTACCAGCTTTAGAGTCTCAAGTTCGTCAGAACTGACCTATTAAATAAGTGCCTCCTCCCACTGAGGATCACTTTAGAGTGATAATGAGGTTCAGTGATGATACTGATAAGTAGCTCTAATTGGAGGAGTGTTTTTGGCTGTTTTTGACTCAAAACAGGAAATATTGCAGTGTGACTCGCCTCAGCGCTCTGACCTGCCTCGTCTGAGGACACTCTTAAGTACACACTGTACATGTGCTGCGGAGAAGATGTCTTAATAATACTGACAGCACACTTTTGGCTGCTATCCAGAGTGTCAGTGACAGACTGTGAGAAAAACACACACAGACCAGATACACACACACACACACACACATGCACATACATACATACACATACATACATACATATACATACACATACATACACAAACATGCACACACATGCACACACATACACACACACACATGTACACACATATACACACACATACACACACACACACACATATATATATACAGACACACATATATATATACCAACACACACACATGCACACATGCACACACACATGCACACACATATACACACACACACACATATATATATACATATATATATATATATATATATATATATATATATATATATATATATATATATATATATATATATTTATAAATGCCCACACACACACACACAGACACATGCACATACCCACACACACACACATACATACACATACATACACACAAATACACACATACGCACACACACAAAACACACACATGCACATACATACACACAAACACACATAAATACAGACACACACACACACTCACATATATTTATATATATTCCGACACACATAAACACAGCACTTCCATGGGCTGCTGTTACTGTTGCCCAGTAATACTACAGCTGACCATGACCTTAACCTCAGTGACCCAAAGTAAACCTACTGCTCTTTTAGTTTCCCCCCTATAAGACCACCAAATACTAACACCTCCACATTCTCTACTCAGCCCCCCCACAGAGAGAGAGAGAGAGAGAGAGAGAGAGAGAGAGAGAGGGAGAGAGAGAGAGAGAGAGAGAGAGAAGAGAGAGAGAGAGAGAGAGAGGAAGGAGAGAGAGAGAGAGAGAAGAGAGAGAGAGAGGGAGAGGGAGAGAGAGGGAGAGAGAGAGAGAGAGAGAGAGAGAGGGAGAGAGAGAGAGAGAGAGAGAGAGTGATCATGTCTTTGGATGGGAGTTCATCCTGCACGCGCTGTCAGAATCTGTCAGTGTGACACTCACACACACTCTCACACACACTCACACACTTACACACACAAACTCACACAAACTCTGGAGTCTTTTCCGGCTTTTCCGCTTCTGATTATGCAAATCCCTCCGTCTTCTCTTCCCTTCCAAAGAGTGAGCTGTCTTCCTCTAATCCTGGACGGCTCCATTTCCACAGTGAGCCCCCCGCCACACACACACACACACACATACACACCCTTGAGTGTAGCTGTGGTGTAAATATAGATCTACCTTGAAGCATAAGCAACTTCAAAAAGACAGCACTGTACACACTCACACACTCACACACACACACATACACACACACATACACACACACACACACACACACACACACACACACACACACACACACACACACACACACACACACACACACACACACACACACTCACTCACAGTGAGCTAATAGAGAGATCCAAAAGCCACTGTGTGAGGCAGAAAGGGAGCGGGGCGGGGCTTAGAGGTTTCTGGTGGATTAACTTTAATACATGTTAGACAATCTGCAACAACACTGAACAGTAACTGTAATATAACAGCCTACACAGGTAGGTTTACCTGTACACAGGTAGGTGAAGGTAGTGTTACAGTTTACCTGTACACAGGTAGGTGGAGGTAGTGTTACAGTTTACCTGTACACAGGTAGGTGAAGGTATTGGTACAGTTTACCTGTACACAGGTAGGTGAAGGTAGTGTTGCAGTTTACCTGTACACAGGTAGGTGAAGGTAGTGTTAGAGTTTACCTGTACACAGGTAGGTGAAGGTAGTGTTACAGTTTACCTGTACACAGGTAGGTGAAGGTATTGGTACAGTTTACCTGTACACAGGTAGGTGAAGGTAGTGTTGCAGTTTACCTGTACACAGGTAGGTGAAGGTAGTGTTAGAGTTTACCTGTACACAGGTAGGTGAAGGTAGTGTTACAGTTTACCTGTACACAGGTATGTGGAGGTAGTGTTACAGTTTACCTGTACACTGGTAGGTGGAGGTAGTGTTACAGTTTACCTGTACACAGGTAGATGAAGGTAGTGTTACAGTTTACCTGTACACAGGTAGATGAAGGTAGTGTTACAGTTTACCTGTACACAGGTAGATGAAGGTAGTGTTACAGTTTACCTGTACACAGGTAGGTGAAGGTAGTGTTACAGATTACCTGTACACAGGTAGGTGAAGGTAGTGTTACAGTTTACCTGTACACAGGTAGGTGAAGGTAGTGTTGCAGTTTACCTGTACACAGGTAGATGAAGGTAGTGTTACAGTTTACCTGTACACAGGTAGGTGAAGGTAGTGTTACAGATTACCTGTACACAGGTAGGTGAAGGTAGTGTTACAGTTTACCTGTACACAGGTAGGTGGAGGTAGTGTTACAGTTTACCTGTACACAGGTAGATGAATGTAGTGTTACAGTTTACCTGTACACAGGTAGGTGGAGGTAGTGTTACAGTTTACCTGTACACAGGTAGGTGAAGGTGGTGTTACAGTTTACCTGTACACAGGTAGGTGAAGGTAGTGTTACAGTTTACCTGTACACAGGTAGGTGGAGGTAGTGTTACAGTTTACCTGTACACAGGTAGGTGAAGGTAGTATTACAGTTTACCTGTACACAGGTAGGTGGAGGTAGTGTTACAGTTTACCTGTACACAGGTAGATGAAGGTAGTGTTACAGTTTACCTGTACACAGGTAGATGAAGGTAGTGTTACAGTTTACACCACATATAACACACTAAATCTCTGAGCTTATTGATTTATTCTGGGAATGGGCTCTGTTCTATTGTTTACTTACTGTATGTTGATCTTCGGGCCGGCTTGCGTCTCAGCTCGTACAGGTTTGAACCCCTGCGCTTTCATGCTGTGGTATGAGCGAGTCCTAAGGTCTGTAAGTGGTGGGTGATCTTATCTCTGAAGGCTAAAAGGGGGGATTACCGTGATTGATAGTCCTTTGACAGTCAGTCGTAAAGCTGTAGACATGCCATACAGTGACTAACCCCCTCCTTTCATTCCCTTTCACCGTTTATCCCGACCCCCTAAGAACGCATCACACATGTAAAGGTCCTGGGGTGGTTCCTGCCTGACCAGAGATATACAACATTAATAATTCTTAGGTATTATATATGATAACTATTGTTATTTATACTGATTGATGAAACCAGCAGCTACACTGTTGAACAGCTGCCATACTAGAAAAGGAACGAGGGATGAATAAACGACAAGTAGAGGAGTGTGGGTCAGTGTGTTTGGGGATCTGCGCTGAGTGAGTACAGGCAGTTTGGAGGCTGTAGGTTAAATGAAACCATGATGTTTGTGTGGGCTTAAAATGAACTGGGACTCTATGGGGGGAAAAAAAGAGGGATGAAAAAACGGCAAACAGACGAGTGCGGGTCAAATCAACACTGCAGTCGTGGTCGGGGGTCCGCCCTGAGTCAGTGTATGCGAAACGATGTATGTCAGTGGAGCATAAGTACCTTAAATCATAGTGTAAATTTCCATCCCATTCATTCTCTATGGGAAAAAAATTCCCAGAAAATCAGTTTTCTGGAATCCGTGCATCCGATCAAAAAGCTGTACACAAGCCCGAATCACAAACACATCACTTGGAAATACATTGAGGGAGACCCTTATTTACAATGAGACCTGAGCATTACAGTTATTAAATAAAAAGCAATTGGAAATAAATTAAAATTAATTTTAATAAATATTTAAAATGTAAAAGAAACAATAACAGAGACAAAATTAAGATAAATCATAAAAGGAAAACAAATTAAAACTGAATAAGAAACTAAACTCAGGAAGATAAAAATAAGTCAATAGAGTAAATATAAATATTAAGTAAGTAAAACATAAAATAGTAAAAGAAATAATAATAAAAATAATAAAAGTAATAATAAAATAATAATATTAATAATAATAGAGTAATAAAAATCTATAAAAGGATAAAATTAATAATAAAAATTAAAATTAAATAAATACAATCAGACTGGACCATCTGGAGTTGGAGCGGTGTTGATATCTCGAAAATGTATATAATATACGAACCATAATTATATATGTATAAAACTCTATTGGACCTAGGGGTTAACCCTGAGGCACACCACACCCTGTAGAGTATAAGCTCTGTATGCGTCCTGATCCTGTTTAATGTATATTAATTCATGCTGGAACGAGTGTGGCTGCGATTAGGGTTGTTTGTTTTTCAGACCCACTCTTTTCTGGTATTGGCAAGAAACTGACCACATGATACAGGGGTGTATATATATATATATGAACTGTCCATGGTGTATCCCGCCTTCGCCCGATGACGCTGGAATTGGCTCCAGCCCCCCACATGACCGTCGACAGATAATATATATATAATATATTTTATACATATATATATATGTATATATATATATGTATATATATATATATATATATATATATATATATATATATATATATATATATATATATATATATATATATATATATATATATATATATATCCTGATACTGGGGTTACGATTCAAGATATTGCGATATATATCACCTTGCGTGTCTGTAGTGTTGGTTTGACCCACACTCGTCTATTTGTCGTTTTTTTCCATCCCTCTTTTTTCCCATAGAGTCCTATACATTTTTAGTCACACCCCCCAAACCTCATGGTTTAGTTTAACCTACAGCCTCCAAACTGCAGGGACTCTTTTAAGACAGGTTCCCAAACACTCTAATCCACAGACATACTGACCCACACTACTCTACTTGTCGTTTATTCATCCCTCGTTCCTCCCATAGGGTCCCATTCATTTTTGGCCAAGCCCAAACATTACGGTTTTGTTTAACCTCCAGCCTCCAAACTGCCTCTACTCACTCAGGGCAGACCCCCAACCTCTAATCCACAGACATACTGACCCACACTCCTCTATTTGATGTTTATTCATCCCTCGTTCCTCCCATAGGGTCCCATTCATTTTTGGCCAAGCCCAAACATTACGGTTTCGTTTAACCTACAACCTCCAACCTCCAAACTGCCTCTACTCACTCAGGGCAGACCCCCAACCTCTAATCCACAGACATACCCACCCGCACTCCACTTCTCTAGTTAAATATTGATACTGTATTTTGGAGAATCGATAAAGTATCTCAAAACATAACATCGCGATATTCGATATTATCGATTTTATCGATTTTATTGATATTTTCATACACCCGTATAAACCATCCCACCCTGGCTGCCCGTTTCTAGAACCCTGAGGTTGTGGTTGGGCTGCAGGTTGGTATGGGTGTTGACTGTCCTCTCTTTCGGCTGTAACTCTGTTAGGAATGTGTTATTAGGGTAAGTGATCTAATCGCATTAGTAAACCGGGAACACAGTCCATTAGGACGCAGGGTTTATTTGGATGTAAGGCTCTGTGTCTTTGGTGGTGGAGCTTTCTCAAGGAGGACATTAGTGAGGCAATGGCTGGCGCTGAAGGTCCCTAATGGACTATGCTTGACCCAAGAGCCGAGCAGTAAGTGAATTGACCCGTTCTGGGACCTCTCGAGTCGGCCATGGCCTCCATAAAACCCTGCGGATGTATTTATTCTTATTTATGACGTGATTGTGTGAACGATCTGCTCCTCCGTGCCGCTTCCTACATGCAGGAGTCCGACTCCTCGCTCCTCCGTGAACTATGGAAACTGAATTATGAGGCAAATAACACGAGGCATTGATCAGAGTTACTTCTACACATGCTTTTAGACTCATAGAGTCGGGGTGTCTGACCACAGTAGTGGACGGATGGATGGGGATGTTGTCGTAGCTGGAGCGAGAGTGGAGCTTGAGGTTATATATATATATATATATATATATATATATATATATATATATATAGTTCATCTGATATATATATATATATATATATATATATATATATATATATATATATATATATATATATATACATACTTACAGACTGTAGTTCATCTGATTCTCTGTATACTTTATTACTCTGTTCTTCAATGATCAGGACCCCCACAGGACCACCACAGAGCAAATACTATTAGAGAGGTGCAGTGACACAGTGACACTGTTAGTAGTAGTGTGTTGTGCTGGTGTGAGTGGATCAGACACAGCAGTGCTGCTACTGGAGTGTTTAAACACTGTGTCCACTGTGTTCCTCTAGTCCTTCATCAGTGGACACAGGACGCCGCCCACAGGACACTGCTGTCTGGATAGTTTTGGTTGGCGGACGATTCTCCGTCCAGTAGCAGCCCTGCTGCGTCTGATCCACTCACACCAGCACAACACACACTACTACTACACACACCACCACCATGTCAGTGTCACTGCAGTGCTGAGAATGACCCACCTCCCTAATAGTACCTGCTCTGTGGTGGTCCTCCTACTCCTACCCTGCTGGTCCTTGCTGATTGAAACACTCCAGCAGAACTGCTGTGTCTGATCCACTCACACCAGCACATCACATCTACACAGAGTTGTTTTGCTGTTTATATGATGATGATTTACATTTTCAGGAATTGGAAACGAGTTTGTGGTATCGAGACTGGAGGTAACGGCTCATCAGTGAGGCCTGTGTGTGTGTGTGTGTGTGTGTGTGAGGGGGGTCTGTGTGAAGTATGTTATTTCAAACTGATTTGATAATTGAGGCGTTTGCTCAGCGCGGCCGCGAGACGAGACATCTGCTTAGATTTACGGCCACGTTGCTTTAATTAGAGAGCCGAGAGTGAGCGGCTGTGTGTGTGCGTGTGTGTGTGTGTGTATATGTGTGTGTGTGTGTGTGTGTGAGAGATTCGAGTCGTCACTCTCGGCTGTTGATTAATTTGTGGTTGTATGTGTTTGTATATTTCCCGTCACCACAGAATTCTCTTCTGGTTGGGCTCCAGTTTCTTTACCAGAAATTATTCAGATATGATTCCCTGATAAACTCATATTCCAGTACAAGCTCATCAGTTCAGTACTCACTCCAGACCTCTCATGATATTAAATAAGTACCCGCTGTGATGTTCAGTATTCGTACTAGACAATATCCAGTACTCACCTGATATCATATTCGGTATACACGTAAAATACTCAAATACAATATACATCCTACTGATCCTACTGACCCATGTAGTATTTACATACTGTAGTATTTGATATACAGTTAATACAGTACAGTACCTGGACTATCTTGTTCTTCAACCAATCTCTTCATATTCATTTATTTATTAATTTTTTAAAACAATATATATATTAGAATCTGTCTGGCTTTTCTCCAAGCAATTCTGCAGACTTCCTTAAGTTCCAAGTGCTCTTGCTGACCTGCTGAACCTACAAGTGCTCCTGCAGGCCTGCTGAAGATACGAGTGCGCTTGCTGACCTGCTGAAGGTCTGAGTGCTTCAACAGGCCTGCCAAGGTTCCGAGGACTCCCGCAGGCCTGCCGAGGGTCCGAGTGCTCTTGCAGACCTGCCAAGGTTCCGAGGACTCCTGCAGGCCTGCCGAGGGTCCGAGTGCTCCAGCAGGCCTGCCGAAGGTCAGAGTGCTCTTGCTGACCTTCTAAAGGTCTGAGAACTCTTGTAAGCCTGCTATAGGGGCCAAGTGCTGTTGCAGGTCTGCTGAATGTCCAAGTGTTTCTACAGGCCTGCTGAAGGTCAGAGCACTTCTGAAGGCCTGCCAAGGGTCTAACCTGCTGAAGGTCTGAGCACTCTTGTAGGCCTGCTGAAGGTCCTAGCGCTTCTGGTGGCCTGCTGAAGGTTCTAGCGTTTCTACAGGCCTGCTGAAGGTCCGAGCACTTCTAGAGGCCTGCCAAGGGTCTGACCTGCCGAGGGTCTGAGCGCTCTCGCTGACCTGCTGAAGGTCCAAGCACTCTTGTAGGCCTGCTGAAGGTCCGAGCACTCTTGTAGGCCTGCTGAAGGTTCAGGTGGTCCTCCAGTCCTGCTGAAGGTCCAAGCGTTTCTACAGGCCTGCCGAGGGTCTGAGCGCTCTTGCTGACTTGCTGAAGGTCCGAGCACTCTTGTAGGCCTGCTGAAGGTCCGAGCACTCTTGTAGGCCTGCTGAAGGTCCAAGCACTCTTGCTGACCTGCTGAAGGTCCGAGCACTCTTGTAGGCCTGCTGAAGGTCCGAGCACTCTTGTAGGCCTGCTGAAGGTCCGAGCACTCTTGTAGGCCTGCTGAAGGTCCGAGCACTCTTGTAGGCCTGCTGAAGGTCCAGGTGGTCCTGCAGTCCTGCTGAAGGTCAGTTTGTTGGTGGCGGTTTCTCTAAAGATCAAGGCTTCCTCCGTCTCTCTCTGCGAAAGAGGGATTTTCCTCTCTGGATGTTTCTGCCGCTCCAAAGCGAGCACTCAGTAGAGTTTGTGTATTTTTCCTTCTCTTCTCTCTCAGCTCTTCTCTTCTTTCCTCTCTTCCTCTCTCTCTCCCCCTCTCTGCTTTCCTGTTTCTCTTCTCGTTCTCCCCCACGTTCTTCCACCCCTCGCTGTTTTTACATGCTATATATCTCTGTAATTGAAAGCAGCTTTTGTGTGTGTGTGCGCTAGCGTGTGTTCATGTGTGTGTGTGTGTGTGTGTGTGTGTGTGTGTGGAGGCCAGACGACGGCTAATTTTCTTTCATCAACTTGAAGCTCCTCACTGCTGGTTCTAATTGACCCTCTGCTCCTCACTAAATGTCTTTCCCTCCTCTCTCTCTCTCTCTCTCTCTCCCTCTTCCTCTCTCTCTCCCTCACTCTTTATCTGTCTCTCTATCTCTCTCTTTCACGGAATTCCAGAAGACTCCCTGTCGGATATACAGTGTGCTCATATATATATATATATATATGCATGGTTTGCATAGTGTGCTATATAGGCATGTAAGTGTATGCCTATATGCCTATAGGCAGGTAGTTATATACACTTACATAGACCTACATAGTGTGCATTATTATTATTATTGTTATTATTATTGCAATTATTATTATTATTCATTATTTTACATTTTACATTTTATTTATTTTGTGTGCACTCTACTCTGCAGTGTAAACCTTTGCAACATTTTCTTTTACAGTGGAAACTTTGTACTGCATTCTAACTGGGCCTGCACTGCAGTCTGCAGTGTAAAGTTTGCAGTACGTGTTATGTAACTGGTATCTAGTTTAGCCTTCAGTGTAAATGTCACACTGCTTTACACTTTAGCGTAAATTTTGCAGAGCATTGTAATTTACAGTGTACAGTTTTCACTACATTCTGTTTTACAGTATAAAGTTTGTACTGCATTCAATTTTACACTGTATAGTTTTCATTATTCTTTTTTACAGTGTACAATTTTCACTACATTTAATTTTCAGCATACAGTTTACATTACATTGTATTTTACAATGTAAAGTTTTACTACATTCTGTTTTACAGTGTTAATTTTCACTACATTCTGTTTTACAGTAGAAAATTGACACTACATTCTGTTTTACAGTGTACAGTTTACATTACATTCTGTTTTACAGTGTAAAGTTTGCACTACATTCTTTTTTACAGTGTACAATTTTCACTACATTTAATGTTCAGCATACA
>CM038715.1:39441231-39451231 GCA_021613375.1 Megaleporinus macrocephalus
ACACAATAGGATTTGTTACCAACGTACAACAACAACAAAGAATAGTGGAATGTAGAGTAATAGAAGTCAGGAGTAAACAAAACATATACACTATTTATTTATTTATTTATTATTATTATTATTATTATTATTATTATTATTATTATTATTATTATTATTATTATTATTATTATGTAAACAATCTTTATATTTGTATGTTGTGCGGTTGCTCTGTGTGGTAGTTACGTCTTCAGGTCGCCTCTGAGCATAACCAAAAATTCTCTATCCTACTTTACAGTCTCAACTGTGCACTGCTTTCTATTTCACTGTGTAAACTGTGCACTGCTTTCTATTTCACTGTGTAAACTATGCACTGCTTTCTATTTCACTGTGTAAACTATGCACTGCTTTCTATTTCACTGTGTAAACTGTGCACTGCTTTCTATTTCACTGTGTAAACTATGCACTGCTTTCTATTTCACTGTGTAAACTCTGCACTGCTTTCTATTTCACTGTGTAAACTGTGCACTGCTTTCTCCTCCACTGTGTAAACTGTGCACTGCTTTCTATTTCACTGTGTAGTCATTGCACTGCTTTCTACTTCACTGTGTAAACTGTGCACTGCTTTCTCCTTCACTGTGTAAACTTTACACTGCTTTCTATTTCACTGTGTAAACTGTGCACTGCTTTCTATTTCACTGTGTAAACTGTGCACTGCTTTCTATTTCACTGTGTAAACTGTGCACTGCTTTCTCCTTCACTGTGTAAACTGTGCACTGCTTTCTATTTCACTGTGTAAACTATGCACTGCTTTCTATTTCACTGTGTAGTCATTGCACTGCTTTCTATTTCACTGTGTAAACTGTGCACTGCTTTCTATTTCACTGTGTAAACTCTGCACTGCTTTCTATTTCACTGTGTAAACTCTGCACTGCTTTCTATTTCACTGTGTAAACTGTGCACTGCTTTCTCCTCCACTGTGTAAACTGTGCACTGCTTTCTATTTCACTGTGTAAACTATGCACTGCTTTCTATTTCACTGTGTAAACTCTGCACTGCTTTCTATTTCACTGTGTAAACTGTGCACTGCTTTCTCCTCCACTGTGTAAACTGTGCATTGCTTTCTATTTCACTGTGTAAACTATGCACTGCTTTCTATTTCACTGTGTAAACTCTGCACTGCTTTCTATTTCACTGTGTAAACTGTGCACTGCTTTCTCCTCCACTGTGTAAACTGTGCACTGCTTTCTATTTCACTGTGTAAACTATGCACTGCTTTCTATTTCACTGTGTAGTCATTGCACTGCTTTGTACTTCACTGTGTAAACTGTGCACTGCTTTCTCCTTCACTGTGTAGTCATTGCACTGCTTTCTATTTCACTGTGTAAACTGTGCACTGCATTCTATTTCACTGTGTAAACTGTGCACTGCTTTCTCCTTCACTGTGTAAACTTTACACTGCTTTCTATTTCACTGTGTAAACATTGCACTGCTTTCTATTTCACTGTGTAAACTCTGCACTGCTTTCTATTTCACTGTGTAAACTGTGCACTGCTTTCTCCTCCACTGTGTAAACTGTGCACTGCTTTCTATTTCACTGTGTAGTCATTGCACTGCTTTCTACTTCACTGTGTAAACTGTGCACTGCTTTCTCCTTCATTGTGTAAACTTTACACTGCTTTCTATTTCACTGTGTAAACTGTGCACTGCTTTCTATTTCACTGTGTAAACTGTGCACTGCTTTCTCCTTCACTGTGTAAACTGTGCACTGCTTTCTATTTCACTGTGTAAACTATGCACTGCTTTCTATTTCACTGTGTAGTCATTGCACTGCTTTCTACTTCACTGTGTAAACTATGCACTGCTTTCTATTTCACTGTGTAAACTGTGCACTGCTTTCTATTTCACTGTGTAGTCATTGCACTGCTTTCTATTTCACTGTGTAAACTGTGCACTGCATTCTATTTCACTGTGTAAACTGTGCACTGCTTTCTATTTCACTGTGTAGTCATTGCACTGCTTTCTACTTCACTGTGTAAACTGTGCACTGCTTTCTCCTTCACTGTGTAGCCATTACACTGCTTTCTATTTCACTGTGTAAATTGTGCACTGCTTTCTATCTCACTGTGTAAATTGTGCACTGCTTTCTATCTCACTGTGTAAATTGTGCACTGCTTTCTATTTCACTGTGTAAACTGTGCACTGCTTTCTATTTCACTGTGTAAACTGTGCACTGCTTTCTTTTTCACCATGCAAACTTTGCACTGCTTTCTATTTCACTGTGTAAATTGTGCACTGCTTTCTATTTCACTGTATATACATTGCACTGCATTCTACTTCACTATGTAGTCATTGCACTGCATTCTACTTCTATGTGTAGTCATTGCACTGCATTCTATTTCACTGTGTAAACTGTGCACTGCTTTCTATTTCACTGTGTAGTCATTGCACTGCTTTCTACATCACTGTGTAAACTTTGCACTGCTTTCTATTTCACCATGCAAACTTTGCACTGCTTTCTACTTCACTGTGTAAATTGTGCACTGCTTTCTACATCACTGTGTAAACTTTGCACTGCTTTCTATTTCACTGTGTAAATTGTGCACTGCTTTCTACATCACTGTGTAAACTGTGCACTGCTTTCTACATCACTGTGTAAACTGTGCACTGCTTTCTACATCACTGTGTAAACTGTGCACTGCTTTCTACATCACTGTGTAAACTGCACTGCAGTCTGCTTTCACCTTTTACGGTGTAGTATTTGTACTGTGTTCTACTGCACAGTGTTAACTTTGCATATATATGATTTACTAAACATAAAATTAATTTAAATGTTTTAATTTATATTTGACTGGCAAGAGATTTCTAATGAGTGGTGTATTGTTGAGCTACTGTAGCACTGTGCTTCTCTTTCTGTGGTGTATTTGTTGACCCGGACGCACACTCACACACACACACACACACACACACACAGATACACACACACGCACACACACGTTTACAGCCTGTGCTGTTATAAGTTACAGTGGTTTATTGATAAGACTGTGTTTCACAATGTGTTTTGCAACAGTTGTGAGTCGAGAATGTTTTTGTACACACACAGAGCCGACCCCAGAGTTTGCAGGCGGGCGGCCTGTCCTGCACTTTGCTCCTAGAGTCCCGCCTCACGAATAATTTATCCAAATGCAGCTTTTCCAGTGGAGCCGCTCGCTCGCGATATGATTTCAGAAGGTCAGACCGCTTCCCTGTTTCAGTCTACAGAGACGGTTATCACTCCAGAGGGGGTGACGCCACCAATTGGGGATGGGGCAGAAATACCTTATCAATACAAGCCCTGTCTCCTCACAGTAAGATGATCTGGGTTGGATTCCCGGTCCGGGTGGTTCTGTGTGGAGTGTGTATGTTCTCTCTGTGTTTGAGTGGGTTCCTCCGGGTACTCCGGTTTCCTCCCACATATTAGTCTATTTTTTAGTCTATTTATGTTTATTCAGGATATATATATATATATATATATATATATATATATATATATATATATATATATATATATATATATATATACATTACATTTTTTA
Source organism: Megaleporinus macrocephalus (assembly GCA_021613375.1). NCBI lineage: Eukaryota > Metazoa > Chordata > Actinopteri > Characiformes > Anostomidae > Megaleporinus > Megaleporinus macrocephalus. The sequence continues at coordinate 39,444,786 of CM038715.1, forward strand.
TAATGAAATATATATATATATTTCATTATAAAAAATGTAATGACTGTGTTATTCCTGAATAAACATAAATAGACTAAAAACTTTCTCTCATTAGATAAACAAAGTTGAGAAAGTTTTCCTTTGTACACAAAATTTGCAGTGATAAATTGCATATATAGCACTATATATGTTTGTACAGTACTCAGAATATCATAATATTTTTAAAAACATTGTGTGATATAAATATACATTCTACTCATCAGAGCGTAATGTTCTACTTTACACTGCATTTTACAGTATCAGCGTCCTCTGGAGCGTAAATGTTCTGAATGCAGTTTACATGCTGAACACTGTTCTCCATTCTCCTTTACAGTGGAAATGTTGCATGGCATTCACTGCACAGCATGTAAACACTGTACTGCAGTCAATCTAGACAAGCTTTCTTTTTCAGGTGTAAACATTCTGTTTTTAAAATTTGCACTGCAGTGCAGGTTGTGCTGCATTCTACTTTACAAGTAAACTTTTTTTGCACTGCCATTTCATTTACAGTGACATATTTGAACTATGTTTAACTTCACAATGACGGCTTTCTATTTTGCAGTGTGCCTAACGTACTTTAACATGCATCAACATTGCACTGCATTCTACTTTACAGTGCAAACACTGCCATGTACATTGTGAGACGTTTGTGTGCACTGCAATTTGCATTGTGTGCTCTCCACTGCAACCTAACTTACAGTATCTCACTGCATTGAACTTTATTTTCACTGCCTTTTACTTTACAGTGAAATGTTTGAACTGCTTTCAGCTTCACAATATGGACCTTGCCCTCCTATCTGTACTGCAGTGTGCATAGTGTGTTCTACTTTACTGTGTAAACTTTACGCTGCATTCTACTTTACAGTGCTATCTGTATGCTGCATTCACCTTTGCAGTGTAAACTTGGCAATTTACATTGTGAGCACTACTCTGCATTCTACTTTACAGTGAGAATGTTGCACTGCATTCACTGCACGGCAAGTAAACGTTCTACTGCAGTGTAATATTTGCGCTGCATTCTTATACAAGTCACAATTGGAACACTGCTTCTGCTTTACAGGACAAACTTTGCACTGCCTTTTATTTACAGTGACATATTTGAACTATGTTTAACTTCACAGTGAAGGCTTTCTATTTTGCAGTGTACACAGCATGCTTTAACATGCATCAACATTGCACTGCATTCTACTTTACAGTGCAAACACTGCCATGTACATTGTGTGCACTGCCGTTTGCATTGTGTGCTCTCCACTGCAGTCTAACTAATTAACTAATATCTCACTGCATTGAACGTTTTGCTGCTTTCCACTTTTTTTTTTGCACTGCCTTTTAATTTACAGTGAGATATTTGAAATATGTTCAAATTCACAATGACGGCTTTCTATTTTGCAGTGTACACAGCATACTTTAACGTGGATCAACATTGCACTGCATTCTACTTTACAGTGCAAACACTGCCATGTACATTGTGAGCTCTGCAACTGATAGACGTTTGTGTGCACTGCAATTTGCATTGTGTGCTCTCCACTGCAATCTAACTTACAGTATCTCACTGCATTGAACTTTACTAATGCATTCTGCTTTACAAAGTGCACTACTTTCTTTGCACTGCCTTTAACTTTACAGTGAAACGTTTGTTTGGACTTTGCCCTCCTATCGGTACTGCAGTGTGCATAGTGTGTTCTACTTTACTGTGTAAACTTTACGCTGCATTCTACTTTACAGTGCAATCTTTGTCCTGCATTCACTTTTGCAGTGTAAACTTGGCAATTTACATTGTGAGCACTGCTCTGCATTCTACTTTACAGTGAGAATGTTGCACTGCATTCACTGCACAGCAAGTAAACGTTAAACTGCAGTGTAATATTTATGCTGCATTCTAGGTCACAATTGGAACACTGCTTCTGCTTTACAGGATAAACTTTGCACTGCATTTTAATTTACAGTGACATATTTGAACTATGTTTAACTTCACAGTGAAGGCTTTCTATTGTGCAGTGTACACAGCATGCTTTAACATGCATCAACATTGCACTGCATTCTACTTTACAGTGCAAACACTGCCATGTACATTGTGAGCTCTGCTATTGACAGACTTTTGTGTGCACTGCAATTTGCATTGTGTGCTCTCCACTGCAATCTAACTTACAGTATCTCACTGCATTTTACTTTATTTTCACTGCCTTTTACTTTACAGTGAGACGTTTGAACTGCTTTCAGCTTCACAATATGGTCCTTGCCCTCCTTTCTGTACTGCAGTGTGCATAGTGTGTACTACTTTACTGTGTAAACTTTACACTGCATTCTACTTTACAGTGCTTTACATCTTTGTCCTGCATTCACTTTTGCAGTGTAAACTTGGCAATTTACATTGTAAGAACTACTCTGCATTCTACTTTACAGTGTAGACACGGCCATGTACTGCTGTCCACTGCAATATATATGATAAATTATTTACTTTACAGTGAAGCGTTTAAACTGTAAACGCTGGTACTGAGGTGTGAGTAGTGTGTTCTACTTCACTGTGTAAACTTTACGCTGCAGTCTAGTTTGCAGTGAGAGTATTGCAGTTTCTTTTACAGTGCAGTGTAAACTTTTTAGTGCTCAGTTTCTTATTCACAACATTACTTTATCACGATAACAGCAGCATATCAGTTTATTGCCCACCCATACACATACACAGGGGGGTGATCTGCAGTAAACCCGGCCTCAGGGAGTCTTTTTGAATTTGAGTGTCTAAACACCCAACTGCTCTATCTATCTTGCTGTAAACTCTCTCTCTCTCCTTCCTTTATCACCTCTCTCTCTCTCTCTCTCTCTCTCTCTCGCTCTCTCTCTCTCTATCTCCCCCCGGAGGCTTTCTCCAGCCCCGCTCCGCCTCTAAATAATTCATATCCAAAATAGAATCATTAGATTAATAATTAACACTGTCTGCTCCATGAGCTGATTAGAATAACTTTATTTATGAAAGCCGAGGAGCTGCAGCTCAGTGATGAATTGCTTTGGCCTGGCTGATAAAAACGGGGGGATGCGGGGGGGAGGAGGGGGTGGGCGTTGTGAGGGGAGAGGAAGAGGATGACGAAGAGCCCGTCTTTGACAATGGCTTTATTTATTAGGGTCTGGATGCTCAAACACACACACTCTCTTTATGGGGGTCTGTGGCAATAAAAGTGTGTCGGGGGGTTGGGTGGTGGGGGGGCTCATAAATCAGATATATAAAAGTTGTGACAGTGAGAGAACGCCCAGTCTAGAACCGGACAGGAGTCCATCAGTGACTTATCTACTTAATCTAGTATTACTCTAGCTATGATCCATCCCTAATCTTCTAATCTATCCCTAATCTAGTATTACTCTAGCTATGATCCATCCCTAATCTTCTAATCTATCCCTAATCTAGTATTACTCTAGCTATGATCTATCCCTAATCTTCTAATCTATCCCTAATCTAGTATTACTCTAGCTATGATCCATCCCTAATCTTCTAATCTATCCCTAATCTAGTATTTCTCTAGCTATGATCTATCCCTAATCTTCTAATCTATCCCTAATCTAGTATTACTCTAGCTATGATCCATCCCTAATCTTCTAATCTATCCCTAATCTAGTATTACTCTAGCTATGATCCATCCCTAATCTTCTAATCTATCCCTAATCTAGTATTACTCTAGCTATGATCCATCCCTAATCTTCTAATCTATCCCTAATCTAGTATTACTCTAGCTATGATCTATCCCTAATCTTCTAATCTATCCCTAATCTAGTATTACTCTAGCTATGATCCTAATCTTCTAATCTAACCCTAATCTAGTATTACTCTAGCTATGATCCTAATCTTCTAATCTATCCCAAATCTACTATAAGTCTAGCTATGATCCATCCCTAATCTTCTAATCTATCCCTAATCTACTATTAATCTAGCTATGATCTATCCCTAATCTTTTAATCTATCCCTAATCTAGTATTACTCTAGTTATGATCTATCCCTAATCTTCTTATCTATCCCTAATCTAGTATTACTCTAGCTATGATCCATCCCTAATCTTCTAATCTATCCCTAATCTAGTATTACTCTAGCTATGATCCATCCCTAATCTTCTAATCTATCCCTAATCTAGTATTACTCTAGCTATGATCTATCCCTAATCTTCTAATCTATCCCTAATCTAGTATTACTCTAGCTATGATATATCGCTAATCTTCAAATCTAGCTATTTATCTGATCTACTATTAATCTAGCTGTAAACCACCTCTAATCTTCTAATCTATCCCTAATCTACTATTACATTTAGCTGTAAACCATCTCTAATCTTCTAATCCATTCCTAATCTAGCTATTAATCTAGTTATGATCTATCCCTAATCTTCTAATGTATCCCTATCCAGTATTACTCTAGCTATGATCCATTCCTAATCTTCTTATCTACCTGTTAATATAGCTATGATCCATCCCTAATCTTCTAATCTATCCCTAATATATTATTAATTTAGCTGTAAACCATCCCTAATCTTTTAATCTATCCCTAATCAACTGTTAATCTAGCTATGATCGATCCCTAATCTTCTAATCTATCCCTAATCTGGTATTACTCTAGCTATGATCCATCTTTAAACCTATCCTTAATCTACTTCTTATCTAGTGATAATCAATCCATAATCTTCTAATACATATACTCTACTCATAGCGCACCAAGTCTACTTCTAATGTATTCCTAATCTACTCCGGTCTAGCCCCAATCTAGCCAAACTGTAGACCAGCATAAAATCCAATCTGAACTACTTCCTAGCCCTAATCTCAGGTCTACCTTAATCTGCCTCTACTGACACTACTGGTGTGTGTCCCTAATCTACGTCTAATTCTAGACTTAATCTACTGGTAATTATTATGTTAGTGTTGTTTGATCAATGATGAAGAGAGTCTCCCTCTCTCTCTCTCTCTCTCTCTTTCTCTCTCTCTCTCTCTCTCTCTCTCTCTCTCTCTCTCTCTTTCTCTCTCTCTCTCTCTCTCTCTCTCTCTGCTCTCTCCCTCTCTCTCTCTCTATCTCTCTCTCTCTCTTTCTCTCTCTCTCTCTCTCTTTCTCTCTCTCTCTCTCTCTCTCTCTCTCTCTCTCTCTCTCTCTCTCTCTCTCTCTCGCTCTCTTTCTCTCTCTCTCTCTCTCTCTCTCGCTCTCTTTCTCTCTCTCTCTCTCTCTCTCTCTCTCTCTCTCTCTCTCTCTCTCTCTCTCTCTCTCTCTCTCTCTCTCAGAGTGAAGTTGTGCACTCAGCTGGTTTTCAGGGACAGACATTGTTCTCTCAGTGCTAGAATGATCCTACAGCTGCTCTGCCGGCAGTGCTGGTGCGTGTGCACGGGAGTGTTTGCGGCTGAATTAACACTGAATGGAGTGTCATGATCACGCTGGAGTGAGTGTGAACACATGACATTGTCAGTCATGTTAACAGCTTTGCTCTTACAATAATCCCACACACTTGACCCGGTCACGAGATAGAGACATAAACACATAGCAAAATGGAACTTGATATAACAACACCATAATATTACATTTCATATTACATGGTATAATAATGTATTTTAAATATATTATTTTGTAATATTATATTATATAATGCTGTTGATATTGATTGATACAACACTTGATATCAATAATATATTTTATATAAAGGTCCATTTTAATATCAATAGTCATGATATTACATTGAATATTATTCTTAAAAAAATATGTCCATATTATATTAAGATGTATATATACATAACATATAATCATTATATTATATTTATGTATTAATATCACAGGATATGTCAACATTATATTAATATTTATTTAAAAATATTGTTCTATTCTATTGTGTTTCATTTTTTTCATTCATATCATACTGATATTACAGACCATGACATTGATATTAGGGGTGGGTGATATGGCCCTACAATAATATCACGATATTTCATGGTATTTTTGTGATAACGATACTCTTGGCGATATAACAAAACACTGAATTAAAAAAATATTTCAAGAATTCACTGCTGCAACAATAAAAAAAATACATTTTATTATTGCATATGATATGATACAGCACACCCCTAACTGAGATATTAAAAAATACAAGAATTTTCATCAGATAACAGAAGTCAATGATCCAGAATATCACGATACTAAATAATGCACTCCAAATATCTCCATATATCCAGAACTGAAGTAAAGTGAATGATACTGGAGATAAAATCTGTCTCTAGTAGATATATGATGGGAAATGAGAAAAGTGTGAATTTTTCTTTTTTTTTAAATTATTAAATTAATTAGGGATGGTATGGTATGATATTTGAGGGTATAATATCGTTCACGATATTCAGAAATGTTGGCGATATTATTGTGTACGATACGATATGGCACACCCCTAGTTGATATTGATATTACTATTTTAAAGATTTTACATTTG
>CM038715.1:39456231-39478731 GCA_021613375.1 Megaleporinus macrocephalus
AGAAAGAGAGAATAAGAGAGAGAGAGAGTGAAGGAGGAGAGAGTGCGAGATGAGTGCGTGAATGAGAGAAAAGTGGCTTCTGTATCACAGAATCTCCCCCCTCTCTCTCTTTCTCTCTTCCTCCTCTCTCTCTTCCCCCTTTCTTTCTCTTCTTCTTTTCTTTCCTATATCCTTCTCTCTCTCCCTCTTCCTTTTGCTCTCTTTTCCTCCTCTCTCTTCTTCCTCTCTCTCTTTCTCTCTTCATCCTGTCTTTCTCTCCTCCTCTCTTTCTTCTTCTTCTCTTTCTCTCTTCCTCCTCTCTCTCTTTCTCTCTTCATCCTGTCTTTCTCTCCTCCTCTCTTTCTTCTTCTTCTCTTTCTCTCTTCCTCCTCTCTCTCTTTCTCTCTTCCTCCTATCTTTATCTCTTCCTCCTCACTCTTTCTCTCTCACTCTCTCTTCCTCTTCTCTCTCTCTCTGTCTTGCTTCCTCCTTACTTTCTCTCTCTCTTCCTCCTTACTTTTCCTCCTCTGTCTCTCTCTCTCTCCCCCTCTCTCTCTCTCTCTCTCTCTCTCTCTCTCTCTCTCTCTCTCTCTCTCTCTCTCTCTCTCTCTCTCTCTCTCTCTCTCTCTCTCTCTCTGAACAGAGTCATACGGTATCAGTGACCACATAACCCAGTCTGATTAAGATCCCTGACCGGGTCTGAGGAGCGTATGTGATGAACGCGTCTCTCTCGTCTGATTGGTTAGATTTGGGGGACGGAGGAGGGGGGGCGTGTACACTTCTCGCATTTTTAACATTGTTTGGATTCTTTTTCTCGTCGGGGGGATTTTCTTCTGTTTAGATTTTAGAACAAGCCCGTTTTCTTCTCCGAGCCCCTCTACCACCCCCCACCCCGCTGTCCCAGGGCCGTAAGTGTGAAATAAAAGGTGCCCGATGGTGAATAGGGGGCTTACGGCCAGTTATGACCCTCCTCGTCCTGTTGGTCAGCGTTAAAACCTCAGCTTTCTCTTTACGGCCGGGCTTTTAGAGCCGGCTGTAAAAATAGCTTCACACGCTCAGAGCCTCCATCCACAATCACGCCCATAAAGAGCCTTTGAATCCTCCCCTCTCCTCCTTTTCTTCCTTTTATCCCCCGTCAGACCATCTCCTGGCACCAGGAGCCAGAGTGTGGGTTGGCGGCGCTGCTGTTCCCAGTGTGCTGTGGTGGTCTTATGTAATAAGCCATTTGTGAATGGTGGTCTAATTAAGAGGCAAAGTTGAAGGTGGTGGGAAACTTTCGGGGGGTACATACACACTGCAGTAACACGAGCGACCCACACTACACGGGCATGACCTGCGTATTTCAGGTGTGGAGATGTAAACAGTGTGGTTTGGTGTGCGGAGGTTGATGGTAGGTATTTCTTAACACTGGTGGTGAATGGAACCAGACGTCACCACAGCTACAACACAAGGATAGTCGTATAACTTACTATAAAACCCACCAGTGAAGCTACAGGTGTCTGAGTTTGTGTACTGGAAGTTGAGTATTAAGCTCCTACTGGGGACTATTTGACCTTAGCACGCCCTGCTCGTGTCCCAAATGGCCAAAATCTGCTCAAAACTGATCACGAAAGAGTGAATGTGTTAACAAGCACTTACTAATCTGATTATAATCCGATTTTTGCTGTTATCTGATTGGTCAAGTGGTCGTGTAAGCAGCGTACTCTGATGTCTTTGATCGGATTGAGGCTTAGAAACAGGATTAGGGTCATTATGATAACGAGAGTTGGGTTTTAACTCAGTGACCAGAGTTCTGAGGGCCTGTAGTCACTTACTCTGATTTCTTTCACTAGTAGCATGTGATACATTCTTCACAATATTCATTCATTTATTCATCCTCCAAGCTGCTTATGCTACTGGGACTGGTCCTATCCCAGTGCTCATTGGGCGGAAGGCAGCCTGGAAACACCCTGGACACACCGCCAGTCCGTCATTCCTGAGAAAATTAAGTATTTGAATATTCTTCATCTTTTCATTGCACGACTCGGTTTTCGATTTCTAGATTGTATACACTACCACTCAAAAGTTTGGGATCACAGTGAAATGTTCTTGTTTTAATGGAGTATCTTCTTCCTTAACACAACAATGGACTGACGGGTCTCTAAAGAAAGTTGTTTCTTTCTGGTCATTGTGAGTCGGTCAGCAAGCCATCAACTGCTGATCTTCAGATACTAAACTAACCTAGAATGTTGTTCCCTTTTATACTCACTTATTAGTAGAATGTTTTTCAGCTGTGATCACAATTGAGCAAGAGTGTCCTAACAACCAATTAGTCCAATAACATCCTTAACTTGGATTGGTGGTCGTACCAGGAGATTTAGACAGAGGACTGAGAATTACTGATAATAGAACTATATGTAAAATAAGCCTCTATACAAAAATAGACTTTAATACAAACATTTTTATTCTTTAAAAATCATCTGATACACTTACATTAATTGAGAAATGGACAATATTGTTTGTGAATTGCATGAAAATTGCAAGAAACCTTTGAGCAGTAGTGTATATATTAACATTAGTGTATATATTGTTATTTTTTTATTATTATATTTGCACTGTGTAAAGGTTTTAGTCACTTAGGGATATTATTATATTTAATAAAAAACTATTTTTTCCAGATAATAAATAAAAAACACTTTATTATTTAAATATTAAACAGTATTAATAGAGTAAATAGTGCTTTTACATACATCAGTGTGTTTATTTAACTCTTTCCAAGCTTCTCCTTGTGGCAACAACCCAGTTATTTGCAGTTCTCATCTAATACCTGCTCAGTACTTCATTAAGCTAAATCAAGATTTGCTGCTGAAGGAACTGAATACATTCATACAATGTCTGGGGCGTCCAGGAGAAATCTGGAACTACACTTTGTTCTTCAAACTGGATCAAGATCTGATCTACTTCTCTCACAATAACATATTCATGTTACTTTGTATTGTATGTCTGATCTGTTCCAATCTGTGAGGTTATTGGTTGGTTGTAAAGGAGAAATCTGATTACTTTTTTCTAACTGTTTTACTAATTTCTTAGTACTCAAGTACAAGTAAGCAAGTAAGCCTTCCTGAGAGGGAGTTTTAGAGGTGGACGTCTGGTTCCATTCACCACCACTGTTAGCAGTTCTGACTCCTTTAAAATTTTCATATTCCTTAAAAGACTTTAATGAACATCTTAGTGTTTTTCGAACTCCCCAAGCTCGTTTGTGGGCTTCTCCTTTGGAACGATTCCATGAATAAGGCTCTAAGAACACCAACCCAACCACACATACGCAAACATATACCCCCACAATCTGGAGTCCATAGTAATCCATCAGCATACACACCCCCGGAGAAGAAAGAGAGAGAGATAGGTAGATATATCAGCGAGAAGAAAGGAGACAGAGCCTCATAGGTGATAATCCAGCTGAGGAATGTGAGCCCTGCTATCTGTGAGGGGCTTTTCTTATCGGAGTGTAAACACACCGGGGTACTGTATGAACACACACTCTCACATAGCCGGCGCGTTCGTCTGCCTAAACTCACCGTCACCACTGACGTCCCCCCAGTTAAGAAGAAACACGCTGAAGTAAACGCTGGTGGTGTATTTGGAACATCCCACCGCTCCTCCGTCATCACCAGCAGCGGCCTGCTGTCCACGTCCCCCTTCTCTGATATCTTAGACTTAAACCAGACCCTACAGGCTACTCTATAATTAAACAGGCCGTCTGGCTCAGCCTTACAGACACTTTCATTAACCCTCCAACACCAGCTGCCCGCAGCTTTGCTGCAGATACTACAAGTTATACTTTTAATAGCATAGAAATACTACAAGTTATACTGTTAATAGCATAGAAATACTACAAGTTGTGCTGTTAATAGCATAGAAATACTAAAAGTTATACAGTTAATAGACTAGAAATACTACAAGTTATACTGTTAATAGCATAGAAATACTACAAGTTGTGCTGTTAATAGCATAGAAATACTAAAAGTTATACAGTTAATAGACTAGAAATACTACAATATATACTTTTAATAGACTAGAAATACTACAAGTTATACTGTTAATAGACTAGAAATACTACAAGTTATACTGTTAATAACATAGAAATACTACAATATATACTTTTAATAGACTAGAAATACTACAAGTTGTGCTGTCAATAGTCTAGAAATACTACAGGTTATACTGTTAAGAGACTAGAAATACTACAAGTTGTGCTATTAATAGTCTAGAAATACTACAAGTTGTGCTATTGATAGTCTAGAAATACTACAAGTTATACTGTTAATACTAGAACTACTTTTAGCTTTGCCCTAGACCGCCTAGAAATACTGCTAGCTTTACTCTGGTGAGCTTTACTCTAGACAGACTAGAACTACTTCTAGCTTTGCTCTAGACAGACTAGAACTACTTCTAGCTTTGCTCTGGTTAGCTTTACTCTAGGCAGCCTAGAACTGCTTCTAGCTTTGCTCTAGACAGACTAGAACTACTTCTAGCTTTGCTCTGGTGAGCTTTACTCTAGACAGACTAGAACTACTTCTAGCTTTGCTCTAGACAGACTAGAACTACTTCTAGCTTTGCTCTGGTGAGCTTTACTCTAGACAGACTAGAACTACTTCTAGCTTTGCTCTAGACAGCCTTGAAATACTGCTAGCTTTTCTCTGGTTAGCTTTACTCTAGGCAGCCTTGAAATACTGCTAGCTTTGCTCTGGTTAGCCTAGAAATACTGCTAGCTTTGCTCTGGTTAGCCTAGAAATACTGCTAGCTTTGCTCTAGACAGCCTAGAACTACTGCTAGCTTTGCTCTGGTTAGCCTAGAAATACTGCTAGCTTTGCTCTAGACAGTCTAGAACTACAGCTAGCTTTTCTCTGGTTAGCTTTACTCTAGGCAGCCTTGAAATACTGCTAGCTTTGGTCTAGATGAGGCACATTCCACAAATATGCTGCATGTTTTGTTACACGTCCACTGCCAGTTTGCTGCCTTTAGATTAGCCGCAGTGCTAATTCTAGACAGGTATAGCTGCCATGTATCCCTTTAATCTAGCTTGTAATTCATAACTATACTGCTAATTCAACTCCAGCTGTACTTAAACAGCCACATACACATACAGTACTTCTGATTGTGCCTGTATTTCATATAAACACTGCTGGCTCCACTCTAGATCTCTAGATGAGTTGGAAGCTGTGATTTGGCAAGTGTCCAGCTTAAGCCTGTTTGATTCACACTTATCCCAGGCCCAGGTGGGGCTGTGGCAGGGATGCCCCGTCTGAGTCTCTCTGACCTCTGGGGTACTGGCTGCGGCCTAATGTTCACCAAACAAGGTGCCGAGGCCCAGCGCATGATATCAGATGAGATCAGGTCACCCAAAGGCGAACCGCCGGCCCCCACGAGTTCAGAAAGAGTTCAGCCGCATGGCATTAGGCAAATGAGCGAGACGGAGAAGGGAGGAAGGCGAGGAGGGGGCAGACGAGGTTCGGACGGAGGAGGAGCGGCCTTTGGGGCTGCAGAGGGGTGCGAGGATCCCTCCCCTGATATTCTGCAGCACACTGTGCACCCAGTGCCGGGGACCGGATTGCGATTCAGAAGAAAAAACTTGTCAGAGCAGTCACAGCAAACTTTAATATACAGGTATAACTGAAGTTCTTTCCAAAAAACTTCTTCAATATTCTTTAAATGGTCTTCAACAGTAAGTAATGTGGTTGTCATGGAACCTACTGAAGCTAAAAAAAATAAATAAAGGTTTTTTTCCTGAGAATAGAACTGCAACCCTGGACGTCTGGTTATCACCACCACTGTGAACAATTCTGACTTGGTATTTTAATTTTGTTTACATCATGCTGGTTTAATTATGCTGAGGTTCCCCTTAAAGACTGTCAGTAAATAAGAAAATGCTTAATCAAGAACACAAACAAACTAAAGAAAAAAAACTTAGTCGTTTACATCTTACTGTAATTCAGTTATGCAGAATTTTAAATAAAAAGTTTGGGTGGGATTCCCCTTTAAGACTTTCAGAAAATAAGAAAATGTTTAATCAAGAAAAAAGGCTTTAGGGAAATAGTTCAAATTCTTTAAACGTTTACATCTATTACTGTAATTCAATTATGCAGATTTAAAAAACATATATATACGGGTGGGGCTCCCCTTTAAGACTTTCAGTAACTAAAAACGCTTAATAAAAAAAAAAACCTAAGAAAAAAAAGCTTTAATGAAAAAAGTTCAAAGTCTTTAAACGTTTATATCTTATACTATAATTCAATTATGCAGAATAAAAAAAAATATATATATACGGGTGGGGCTCCCCTTTAAGACTTTCAGTAACTAAAAATGCTTAGTCAAAAAAAAAACTAAGAAAAAAGCTTTAACAAAAAAAGTTCAAACACTTTAAACGTTTATATCTTATACTATAATTAAATGATGTAGAATTAAAAACTAATTGGGTGGGCTTCCCCTTTAAGACTTTCAGTAAATAAGAAAATGATTAATTAATTTTAAGAAACTAAGAAAAAAAAGGTTTAAAGAAAAGTCTTTAAACGTTTACATCTTATAATTTAAATAATATATTATAAATATATATTTTTGGGTGGGGTTTCCCTTTCACTTTTTGGCCAGTTAAGGGGTTAACAAAAGTGGGCGGGACGACAGGAGGGGGAAGACCAGGATGTGGGCGGGGCTTGAGCCCAGCTGGCTCGCTCTCGGCTCCTGAGCTAGGAGAGAGAGAGAGCGCGAGCGCGAGAGAGAACATGAAGGGAGGAAAAGAAGCTCGAGGAGACGAGAGGAAGACTTTAACCGGTTGAACGGAGGCTCGCGCGCTCGCGAGAGAGACGGGACGGCGCGGATGCGAACAGAGCGCGCGTGCACTGAAAAAAAAAATTAAATCGTGCGTTCGACGGAGGCTCCGTGCACATTTTTTTGGAGGGGGTTTCTTTTCTGCGCGAGCTCCGATCTTGGAGGGAGTGAGTGAGTGCGTGCGAGCGAGTGTGCGTTTGGTATATGTGTATGTGTGTGTGAGCGCGCGTGTGCATGCGCGTGCATTGCTCTCTCGCGTTCCCCACGCATCGCCTCGCGCTGCTGCCTGACTGGCTGGCTGCAGAAAGTGTGGAGCGACCACTTTGGATGGTTTTGGGGGCTTTTTTGGTGATTTTCTTCAGCTGAAGTAGCTCGAGGGGTTGACCATAGACCACTTTGGAGGAACCCTCTGCAGATCCTTCACGCTTTTGGGAGATTCCTGGAGATTCCTGGAGGTTCCTGGAGGTTCCTGGAGGTTCCTGGAGGTTCCTGGAGATTCCTGGTTCTTGTTTTGGGAAAGCTCGTCGAGCCCAGCTTGGATGAAACGTCCAGACCTGAGAGAGGAGGAAAAACTCTTTCTGCTCCTACTTTCTGAAACTGGACGCTGCTCATGATGTACGAGGGCGTGGACGTGGTGGGTCTGAGCGCGAGCCCCAGCCCCAGCCCCTTTCTCATGGTGGATTACTACAGCCAGGCCAGGGCGGGCCATCTCCCCTTCAGCAGCCAGCACTGGAGCAGCTCCGCTCACTGTAAGTTGTCCCAAACTGTGACCAAGTTCATTGCTCATGCTTCTGTAGGGGTCACTAGATCTTCATGGGTAGCATTAGGTTTAGGTGGGTCTTTAGATCCAGAGGCTGGATCCACAACCACACCCACCACTACTTTTAGTTCCTAGACCCCTGCTGTGTCTGAGCCACTAGTATTAGCATTAATGCTGGTTTTGCATGACCCATTAAACTCTGCACTGGCTTTGTAACCCCAACTCCAGCGCAAGGTTTCTATGGTCCACTAGTGGTTGCCAGGTCTTTTCCTGGACCTCTTGGAGATTTGGCTTCTGCAGGTTTCCCCTCCAGTCAAAATCTGATTCAGCAAAATATGACTTCTGAAAACGGTCACTGGAACGTAGATCTCCAGGGCCAGCACTGGTGACCCCTAGTTGTAGACTCAGTTGTAATTGTAGTGTGACCCAGTTCACCAAGCACTGGTTTTGCATGGCCAGTTTGAACCAGTACTGGTTTTGTATTGCCAGTTAGGGCCAATATTAGATTTGCATGGCCTATTAGAACCTGCACTGGTTTTGCATGATCAGTAAGAGTCAGCACTGGTTTGGCAGGGCCAGTTAGAACTAAAGCTGGTTGTGCATGGTTAGTTAGAACCAGCACTGCTTTTGTATTGCCAGTTAGAACCAGTATTGGTTTTGCACGGCCAGTTAAAACAAGCACTGGATTTGCACAGCCAGTTAGAACCAGCGCTAGTTTTGCACGGCCAGTTAGAACAAGCACTGGTTTTGCATGGTCAGTTAGAACAAGCACTGGTTTTGTATTGCCAGTTAGCGCCAATATTGGTTTTGCACGGCCAGTTAGAACCCACACTGGTTTTGCACGGCCAGTTAGCGCCAATATTGGTTTTGCATGGCCAGTTAGAACCCACACTGGTTTTGCACGGCCAGTTAAAACAAACACTGGTTTTGCATGGCCAGTTACAACCAGCACTTTTTTGTATTGCCAGTTAGAACCAATATTGGTTTTGCATGGCCAGTTAGAACTAAAGCTGGTTGTGCATGGTTAGTTAGAGCCAGTACTGGTTTTGCATGACCAGTTAGAACCAATAGTACCAGCGCTGGTTTTACACAGCCAGTTAGAACCAGCACTTTTTTGTATTGCCAGTTAGAACCAGTGCTGGTTGTGCATAGCTAGTTAGAACCCAGACTGGTTTTGCATTGCCAGTTAGAACCAGTTCAGGTTTTGTGTGGCCAGTTAGAACAAGCACTGGTTTTGCATAGCTAATTAGAACCCTCTCTGGTTTTGCACGACCAATTAGAAGCCACACTGGTTTTGCACGGCCAGTTAAAACCCACACTAGTTGTGCATAGCCAGTTAGAACCAGCGCTGGTTTTGCATGGCCAGTTAGAACCAGCGCTGGTTTTGCACGCCCAGTTAGAACCAGGGCTGGTTTTGCACGGCCAGTTAGAACCAGGGCTGGTTTTGCACGGCCAGTTAGAACCAGGGCTGGTTTTGCACGCCCAGTTAGAACCGGCGCTGGTTTTGCACGCCCAGTTAGAACCAGCGCTGGTTCTGCACGGCCAGTTAGAACCAGCGCTGGTTTTGCACGGCCAGTTAGAAGCAGGGCTGGTTTTGCACGGCCAGTTAGAACCAGCGCTGGTTCTGCACGGCCAGTTAGAACCAGCGCTGGTTCTGCACGGCCAGTTAGAACCAGCGCTGGTTTTGCACGGCCAGTTAAAACCAGCGCTGGTTTTGCACGGCCAGTTAGAACCAGCGCTGGTCCTGCACGGCCAGTTAGAACCAGCGCTGGTTTTGCACGGCCAGTTAGAACCAGCGCTGGTTTTGCACGGCCAGTTAGAACCAGCGCTGGTTTTGCACGGCCAGTTAGAACCGGCGCTGGTTTTGCACGGCCAGTTAGAACCAGCGCTGGTTTTGCACGGCCAGTTAGAACCAGCGCTGGTTTTGCACGGCCAGTTAGAACCGGCGCTGGTTTTGCACGGCCAGTTAGATCCAGCACCTGTTTTGTACGGTCCACAAGACTCAACATTAGCTGCAGCAGTGGCTTTGCATGGGCCGCCGGGTCCAACTCTGAGATAGCAGGAGTCCCTGTAGGGGTTCTGGTTCTGGTTCTGGTTCTGGTTCTGGTGTTGTCCTGGTTGCAGCTGTTTGTTACTTCTGCTCAGTTGTTAGCGTCTCCTCGCCGGAGACCCTGAATCTCGGCCTGCGCTGTTACGGCTTCTACCCGCCGCTCTTTCACAACTCCGCTCGGCATGAGCATCGCCGGTGGGTCAGGCGCTGGAGCCGAGCCACACGTTACTGACCAGCTAGATGACCCACTTTTCCACACTCCCTCCCCCCCCCATGAGTGGTGACCGCCGGCCGTGCTGCGGTGACCCCGCGGTAATCCCCCACATGCAAATATGCAATCAAGTTAAGGTGAAACCGTCCGAGTGGTGGTTGAAGTGGGACGTGTCCTCCGTGCGAGACCCCCAGACCGTGGCTCTGGTCACGTCTCGTGTTGTTATGCGTTGGCTCGTCTGCTCGGTGAGCCACCGCAGCTGTAGCTGGTCGAGTGGACGTCTGAGGAATTCCCTCCGCGGTGTAATCCGAGTTGCTGTCGGAGCTGCGGCCGGTGCAGGGGTTCAAGGGTCGCGCCGCCGGGACCTCTGGCGGACGCCCCTAGTGCGCCGGTTTGTTTGGAATCTCAGGCGTTCCTGGATAACCTGGAAATTAAGTCTATGTTGATTCGGAATAGTTAGCCATTGCCCAGAATATAAGAAGCGTCATTGGTTGAAATAGAGGCCTAAGTTGAGTCTCGTTAACCCTTTCACGCCTACATTGCCGGGACATCACACTGGTGTTGTGGAGTGTCCAGTCAAAAGTTTGGGCGCACCTCCTCTATACACTCTACTGTACTACAAAGATCTCAGGCAGCTTTATCTTCTCAGTAAGAACTTCAGCTCAGTCATACTCTTAGGATGTCTGGTGTGAACAGCTCTCTTGAGGTCATTCCATAACGTCTCTATTAGAGATAGAAGGATCGATCGGCTATTTTTTGGACAATCTTTAATAAAATTATGTGATTGGTCGATATATCTCCAATGTAGCCGATCCCGAGAGCCAATTGATGGCGTTAAACAAATTAGTTTAATTTGTATGTCCAGCTAACGTTTCTTCCAGGAAGAGGAGCCCTCAGTAAAACCCTCTCTGGCCAGCTCCCTGTAATTCCTATCTGAACCACTAGGTGGAAATACACACCCTTTTATTTTCATCAGAGTCTCTCTCTATTAGATTCAGGTCTGGACTCTGACTGGGCCTCTCCAAAAGACATTCTGTAATAGATTTACTTCAGTGTTTAGGGTCATTGTCCTGCTGCAACCCCCAACTTCTACTGAGCTTCAGCTGGCGGACAGCCGTCCTGACGTTATTCTATATAAGTTGATAAACTTGAGAATTAATTTTCACCTCGACGATGGCGGCTTTCGAGATGGCGGCCTTGTTTGGGACATAGCCTAAAAGATAGGCCCCCTCACCCGTTGCTTGCTGGAGTTTTCACCAGTAATTAATTAATCAGACATACAATACAAAGTAACATGAATATCTTATTGTGAGAGAAGTAGATCAGATCTTGATCCAGTTTGAAGAACAAAGTGTAGTTCCAGATTTCTCCTGGACGCCCCAGACATTGTATGAATGTGTTCAGTTCCTTCAGCATCAATCTTGATTTAGCTTAATGAAGTACTGAGCAGTCAAAGCAGGTATTAGATGAGAACTGTAAATAATACTGGGTTGTTTATAGAAGGAGAAGCTTAGAAAGGGTTAAATAAAGACACTGACGTATGTAAAAGCATGACTTACTCTATTAATACTGTTTAATATTTAAATAATTATAATAACTTAATTAATATTCAAGTATTTTGCTGATTCTGTTGGTCTATTCCTCAAAAAAATTATGAAGTATGTTAAAAATATACATATATAATTATCATAATCAGAATATGGTCAGTAGGGGTGTAAGAAAATATTGGAATATTGAATATCGGGATATTTTGTTTATTGATACTGTATCAATTCTCAAAAACACAGTATCGATACACAGATTCCTGGCAGACCGTGAATCATTGTGTGTTGTGTTTAAACCTCTGACCACTAGATGGCAGTGTTGTAATCCATTTTCGGCTCCACTCCAACATTAACAAGCAGCACAAGGGTGCAAAAATTACAGTATATCACTTTGCTTGCAGTATCGCAGTATATTGAATTGTGACCGTATTGAATAAAAACTCAAATATTAAATATAAACACTGTTCAATGTTTTTTAGTAGTGTTTTTTTTTTTTTTTTGAGCTATGAAATAGTGTGACATTCTGTGTATAATGGAAATTTCTGGAGAGAGTGAGAGTGTTCTGAGGTTGGAGTGTAAAAATCGTGATATTGCAGCTCACGGTATCGCAATATATCGTAATATATTGAATCGTGACCCCTTTATTCTATCATATCGCCAGGTTTTTGCCAGTACAGCCCTAATAAGTTGGAATTATGATTGTTAGGTCAGAGTTAAAAACTCTGAAGACCCTCCAACGCTGTGTGTTTGGTTCCACTGTCCAGTCCGCTGTGGCTGCGGGGCTTCTTCATAAGTGGTCAGCTTCATGCTGGGACCGCTGGGACTGGTTGGCCCTGAAGTCTGACTAGCAGTTTGTGATCTTCAGTCCTCGTGCAGCCGCGGCGTGAGCTTGTAGAAGGAGCTCTGCGCCAGGCTGGCTCTCTTCGGTTCTCTCGGCCGGACGTGTGGTTCGTTGGGCCCTTAGCGTCCGGTTGGTGGGCGGAGTCTGAAGGGTCACTCCTGCAGCAGGACACAAAAGCTGGGATTCCCCGCGCTGACCCCGATTTCCATCATCCATTTATCTCGCCGGCTAATTCTTTTGTAAACAGCCACACAAAGCACGCATACCTCCTCGTCCTTCAAGAATGTGGCCATTGTCCGCCGGGCTGATGGATTGGGGCCGTATCAGTGACCCCTCGGGCCCTCGGGTTCCCCTACCACGCAGTCCAGCACCAGCTTCTGGAGCCACGAGCTGCAATACTGTATACTATCTTCTTCTATTCGCTTATCAAACAGCAGTAGGAGCCACTTGACCAGCCACCCAGCGGCCCTCAGGGACCCGGAGTTCTGTAGAGAACCTGCCCGGTGTGTTTAAAGATTGTTTGTTTGTACAGGAATGTGGGCGGGGCTAATGAGGCTAACTCACACCTTTAGTTCTAAATACGCTCGCACTGTTTACAAACTAATACAATCCAGCTTTCCTTCTATCTCTCTCTCATCACTCTATCTCTCTCTCTCTATTCTCTCTACCACTCTCTCTTTATCTCTCTCTACCACTCTCTCTTTATCTCTCTCTACCACTCTCTCTTTATCTCTCTCTACCACTCTCTCTTTATCTCTCTCTACCACTCTACCTCGCTCTATGCCTCTCTGTCTCTCTCATCTCTCTCTACCTCTCTCTTTCACTTTACCACTCTCTCTACCTCTCTCTTTCACTTTACCACTCTCTCTACCTCTCTCTCATCACTCTATCTCTCTCTCTCTATTCTCTCTACCACTCTCTCTTTATCTCTCTCTACCACTCTACCTCTCTCTTTCACTTTACCACTCTGTCTATCTCTCTCTTTCACTATACCACTCTCTCTACCTCTACCTCATCACTCTCTCTTTATCTCTCTCTACCACTCTCTCTCTCTTTCACTTTACCTATCTCTCTATATCTCTCTCTACCTCTACCTCATCACTCTCTCTTTATCTCTCTCTACCACTCTACCTCGCTCTATGCCTCTCTGTCTCTCTCATCTCTCTCTACCTCTCTCTTTCACTTTACCACTCTGTCTATCTCTCTCTTTCACTATACCACTCTCTCTACCTCTACCTCATCACTCTCTCTTTATCTCTCTCTACCTCTCTCTCTCTCTCTCTCTTTCACTTTACCATTCTCTCTATATCTCTCTCTACCTCTACCTCATCACTCTCTCTTTATCTCTCTCTACCACTCTCTCTCTCTTTCACTTTACCTATCTCTCTATATCTCTACCTCATCACTCTCTCTTTATCTCTCTCTACCACTCTCTCTCTCTCTCTTTCACTTTACCATTCTCTCTATATCTCTCTCTACCTCTACCTCATCACTCTCTCTTTATCTCTCTCTACCACTCTCTCTCTCTCTTTCACTTTACCATTCTCTCTATATCTCTCTACCTCTACCTCATCACTCTCTTTTTATCTCTCTCTACCACTCTCTACCACTCTGTCTCTCTTTCTCATCTCTCTCTACCTCTTTCTCTACTTCTCTCTCAACCTCTCTCTAGCTCTCTCTAGCTCTCTCTCAACCTCTCTCTCTAGCTCTCTCTACTTCTCTCTCTACTTCTCTCTCTAGCTCTCTCTACTTCTCTCTCTACTTCTCTCTCTACTTCTCTCTCTAGCTCTCTCTACCTCTCGCTCATCTCTCTCTACCTCTCTCTCTACCACTGTCTACCTCTCTCTCATCTCTCTCTACATCTATCTCAACCACTCTCTCTACCACTCTATCTATCACTCTCAACCTCCCTCATCTCTCTCTCTACCTGTCTCTCATCTCTATCGCTCTACCTCTCTCTTATCTCTCTGTACTTCTCTATCTCTTTTTCTCCCTACTTCCCTCTCATCTCTCTCTCTACTTCTCTATCTTTATCTGTCTCTAGCTGTCCCTCCCTCTCTCTCCTTATTCTTTGACTGTAAACTATTATTATTATTATTATTATTATTATTATTATTAAAGAGCTACGAGCTCATTGTGGCTCTTTATTCAGTAACAGTAACTGAGTTAAAGCGTCTCTGTGGCTGTAATGAGGATGAAGAACTCCTTTATTCATCTCTCTCTCTCTCTCTCTTTCATTCATTCATGCATCCGTTCATTCACCTCTCCCTCAGAGTGTGCAGGTGTGCAGGTGTGTGGGAGTGAGTGCGTGTGGGGGAGTGAGTGCGGTCCTCCTGTAGTTGATGTTAATCTTTAATGTGCTGCCGTCCCGCTTTTCTTCATCCTCTCTTCTTTCTTTTCTTTATCTGCTCGTCTCTTCCTTTAAGTCACCGACAAAGACGAGCGCATGGAGGAGTTTCGTCTGACGAGCTTCTGCCACACCATCACCCTCAGCTTCACTTCATCTGCTGAGTGAAGAACGTATTGATGATGAATCAGTTCTTTGATGTCCTGATAGAAGCTCTTCTGATTATATACAGTATATATGATGAAACGCAGAGTGATGCAGTGCAGTGTGAGCAGTGAGAGGAACGAGGGATGAATGAACAACAAGTAGAGGAGTGCGGGTCAGTTTTTGTGTGTTTGAGGACCTGCCCTGAGTGAGTAAGGCAGTTTGGAGGCTGTAGGTTTAACCAAACCAGGACGTATGAAAATGAGTAGGACTCTATGGGAGGAACGAGGGATGATTAAACGACAGATAGACGAGTGGGAATGGGTATGTTTGTGGATTAGTGCTTGGGGATCAGAGTACATGCGGTTTGGAGGCTGTAGGTTAAACGAAACCATGATGTTCGGGTGTGTCCGAAAATGAATGGGACTCTATGGGGGGGAAAAAAAGAGGGATGAAAAAAAAACGACAAACAGTTTTTTGATTGGCTGCAGAGATTCCCATAGAGAACGAATAGGATGGTAAAGTGCACGCCAACCATCTCCTCTCTCTGTCTCTCTACCACTCTCTCTCTCTCTCTCTCTTTTTCTACTTCTGTCTATCTCTCTCTCATTATTCTCTACCACTCTCTACCTGTCTCATCTCTCTCTACCTCTCTATTTTTACTGTTCTTTCTATCTCTCTCTATCTATCTCTCATTTCTCTCTCTCTACCTCTCATCTCTCTATATATCTCTCTATTTCTACTGCTCTTCATATCCTTTTCTATCTGTCTCTCATCTCTCTCTCAATCACGCTCTACCTCTCTCATCTCTCTCTACCTCTCTATCTCATCATTTCTTTTTCTCTTTATATCTTTCTCTACCTCTCTCTCTACCTCTTTCCCATTTCTCCATCTCTCCTTTCTTCTTTTCTCTACCACTGTCTTCCTCTATCATCTCTCTCTACCTCTCTATTTCTACTGCTCTTTCTATCTCTCTCTACCACTCTTTATCTCTTTCATCTCTCTCTCTACCTCTCTATTTCTGTCTCTCTCTACCTCTTTCTCAGTTCTCCGTCTCTTTTTCTCTCTACCACTGTCTACCTCTCATCTCTCCCCCACCTCTCTATTTCTACTGCTCTTTCTATCTCTCTCTCTACCACTCTGTCTCATCACATTTCCCTACCTCTTTCTCTCATCTCTCTTTACTTCTTTTTCTCTTTATCTCTCTCTCTACATCTCTATCTCTGTCTTTCTCTCTCTATCTCTCTCTCTCTACCTCTTTCTCAGTTCTCCGTCTCTTTTTCTCTCTTTCTCTCTACCACTGTCTCTACCTAGGGAAGACCCCTAACTATGATTGAAGTTTTGGTTTGACGCACACTCGTCTGTTTGTTGTTCATTTATCTCTTGTTCCTCCCATAGGATCCCGTTCATTTTAGGTCACATCATGGTTTTGTTCAACCTACAGCCACCAAACTGCCTTTACTCACTCAGAGCAGATCCCCGAACACACTGACCCACACTCCTCTACTTTCCTGCATTTCCATGGATGGATGGATGGTTGGTTGGTTGGTTGGTTGGATTGTTGGATGGATGGATGGATGGTTGGTTGGATTGTTGGATGGATGGATGGATGGTTGATTGGTTGGATGATTGGTTAGTTGGTTAGATTGTTGATTGGTTGGATGGATGGATGGTTGGTTGGTTGGTTGGATTGTTGGATGGATGGATGGATGGTTGATTGGTTGGATGATTGGTTAGTTGGTTAGATTGTTGATTGGTTGGATGGATGTATGGTTGGTTGGTTTGATGGTTGGTTGGTTAGATTGTTGATTGGTTGGATGGATGGTTGGTTGGTTGGTTGGTTGGTTGGCTTGATTGTTGTTTGGATGGATGGATGGTTGGTTGGTTGGATTGTTGGATGGATGGATGGATGGATGGTTGATTGGTTGGATGGTTGGTTAGTTGGTTAGATTGTTGATTGGTTGGATGGATGGATGGTTGGTTGGTTGGTTGGTTAGATTTTTGTTTGGATGGATGGATGGTTGATTGATTGGTTGGTTGGTTAGATTGTTGATTGGTTGGATGGATGGTTGGTTGGTTGGTTGGTTGGTTGGTTAGATTGTTGATTGGTTGGATGGATGGTTGATTGATTGGTTAGATTGTTGATTGGTTGGATGGATGGTTGGTTGGTTGGTTAGATTGTTGATTGGTTGGATGGATGGTTGATTGGTTGGTTAGATTGTTGATTGGTTGGATGGATGGTTGATTGGTTGGTTAGATTGTTGATTGGTTGGATGGATGGTTGGTTGGTTGGTTAGATTGTTGTTTGGATGGATGGGTAGTTGGTTGGTTAGATTGTTGTTTGGATGGATGGATGGATGGATGGTTGATTGGTTAGATGGATGGATGGATGGTTGATTGGTTAGATGGATGGTTTGTTGGTTGGTTGGATTGTTGGTTGGATGGATGGATGGTTGACTGGTTGATTGGATGGATGGTTGATTGGTTAGATGGCTGGATGGATGGTTGATTGGTTAGATGGATGGTTTGTTGGTTGGTTGGATTGTTGGTTGGATGGATGGATGACCCATGAGCCCAAGCGGTGGGCAGCCCTAAAACAGCGCTCGGGGAGCAGTCAGGGGTTAGGTTCCTTGCTCAAGGGCACTTCAGTCATGTCCTGTTGGTTCATGGGATCGAACCAGCCACCTGGCGACAGTGTGCTCACCGCCCCCTAGTGTGTATGTTCACTAGTGTGTGTATATGTGTGTGTGTTAAATGCACTTTTCTAGTTGTTATTGGAGTTAATAGATTAGACAGCACCCTGGAAACAAGAACCAAAACATAAACACTGATTCAGTTTTCGTTATCGATGAATGACAGGTTCAGCTATAATGTGGTGCTGGTGGCACTGACTTCATGGTGGACAAGCATCCAAAAATATCTGGACGGGAGCAGCTCTGTGGTCAGAAACTGGCCATAGATGAAGAGACAGAGGCTGTGAAGAGCCTGTGTGATGCAGGGGCAGCTAGAGTGGAGCGTGTGTTGGTGGGCTGTATCCTCTGGAGTGCACACAGCGCCATTATCAAGTGTGTTTCTTCTGCACTTTTGAAATTTAGGGCCTGATACACACACACACACACACACACACACACACACACACACACACACACACACACACACAGAGCATTGTTCCAGAAATATCCTCAGAAGTGGAGCGGGGGGTGAAAGTGCCCTAAGAATAGACATTACTGTGTGTCTTAAAGAAGCACTTCAGCACAGAGTCTAGCCCCCCGTTCCAGAGATTCAAGAGATTCAGCGTTCAGGAGCAGATCGATCACCGATACCAGTGTAGATCCATGGTTTTTTATTGGACAGTGATGATATATCAAGAAATTCTAGTATTTTCTACCAAATTTGGTCCTCAGTTTGGATGTAGTGATCATTCAGGGTGGTTTGGTGTGAAGTGGTTGATTGTAGAACCTCAGTATTGTCAGTACCTCGTCCCAGTGAATGGACCGGGTTCCAAAATCCTGGTTCCATTGACTTACATTGATCTTCTGTAAAGTTGTCATTTGTGGGCTGACATGGACCCCACAAATTAGCATCACACATACACACCATGTACAGGCAGTATGATCATGAGTAGACGTGTATGAGAGTAGATGAACGTTACTAGCAGAACCAGCAGCCGGACATTGGAGACCACCGTGTGATGGTTTAGATGGGCTAGTAGTTAGCATGATGCTAATCGGTGGGATATAAGGTTTATTGATGTCACTGCATTCGACTACGAGTTTGATGTTTTGCTGAACTATTGCTTTAATGCCCTTCAGAGAGTGTGTGTGTGTGTGTGTGTGTGCGTGTGTGTGTGTGTGTGTGTGTTGCTGTATTATGAATACAGCCCATTGTTTGAATAAGGGGGTTTCCCTGGGCTGCTGTCACGAACTAGGTCTTAATGTGACGAAGGCAAAGGGCTTAGTTTGGAGTGTGTGTGTGAGTGTGTGTGTATGCGTGTGTGTGTGTGTGTGTGTGTGTATACATACATTACTCAATGTAGATTGCTGTACAACAGCAGATGTGTGTGTATAGGTGTGTATGTTTTTGTACATGTAATGCGTGAGTGAGTGTGTGAGTGAGTGAGTGAGTGAGTGTGTATGTAGGTGTATGTGTGCATGCGTGAGTGAGGGTGTGTACGTACATTACGTACATTACTCCATGTAGATTGCTGTACAACAGATATGTGTGTGTGTAGGTGTGTATGTTTTTGTACATGTAATGCAAGAGTGAGTGTGTATGTATGTATGTGTATATAGGGGTATGTGTGCACGTGTGTGTGAGTGAGTGTTTGTATGCGTGTATGTGTATATAGGGTTATGTGTGCACATGTGTGTAAGTATGCATGTGTATGCGTGTATGTGTATATAGGGGCATGTGTGTGTGTGTATGTATGTGTGTATATAGGGGTATGTGTGCGTGTGTGTGTGTGTGTGTGTATACACGTGTAAGCGTGTATGTGTATATAGGTGTATGTGTGCACATGTGTGTGTGTGAGTGAATGTGTGTATGTATGCATGTGTATGTGTTTATAGGGCTATGTGTGCACGTGTGTGTAAGTGTGTGAGTGAGTGTGTGTGTATGCATGTTTATGCGTGTATGTGTATATAGGGTTATGTGTGCATGTGTGTGTATGTGTATATAGGGGTATGTGTGTGAGTTAATGTGTGTGTATACATGTGTATGCATGTGTATATAGGGGTAAGTGTGTGTGTATGCATGTGTATGTGTATATAGGGGTAAGTGTGAGTTTGTGTGTATGTATACACATAATATATATGTGTATACGTGTATATATGTGTACTATATTTGTATATAGGTGTGTGTATGCACGTGTGTGAGTCAGTGAGTGTGTATGCATGTATATATTTGTGTGTGTATGCATGTGTATATATGTGTGTGTGTGTGTATGTATGTATATATACACACACACACACACATATCAGTGATAATGCTTCTGTTTTTAGTTACTAATGATCTTATCAGCACAGCAGCTTGACTGGGATGTTAATCTTTAAAGGTTGATAGGATTTTAGATGTTCTCGGTGTTGGACGTGTTCTTCCTCTGCTTTAACGACAGCCTGAGCTGACACGGACTCGTGAAAGCCTCTGGTCTGTAGATCAGATCCACCTGAGAGTCGTCTGAGCACAAATCTGACCTCATGGATCTACACACACGTCCTGGCGCTGTAAAAACAAGCCCGTGTGTGTGAGATGCTGGCCGCGGTCCATCTCGCCTGCTGTGTGTGTTTCTTCAGAGACAGAGCAGATTAAAGAGAGGAAGAGGAACGAGAGAGAGAGATCAGGAGGAAGAGGGCCATTCTTACTTCAGGGAGTGAGAGAGAGAGAGAGATCAAGAGAAAGAGATAAGACAAGACACATGTCTCAGTGTCTGAAATGGCAAGTCTTTTTCCCAGGATATGTGTGTGTGTGTGTGTGTGTGTTGCGTAATCTCTCGAACACAGACAGTGTGAGAAGCCTTTTGATATTATGGTGGGCAGCAGCTGAATAGCTAACGGGTGGTGTGTGTGTGTGTGTGTGTGTGTGTGTGTGTGTGTGTGTGGTTTGGCTCCTGCTCCCTGAACGGGCTGCCTTGGTGAATTGAGTCGGGAACACAATGACCTATATCCCCGTCCCATTTAGCTCATTATAGCATGAGTTCATCTGCACCACACACACACACACACACTCACACACACTCACACACTCACACACACACACACGTCCGAAACGTGTGTAGATGTGATACGTGCTTTTCGGATCGTACTGTGATCAGTGCTTAAATCATCAATACTTTTTTATGTAACCCTCTTGTGACCTCAGCTCTGACCATACAGGAGCTCCACCTACAGACTGTAGTTCATCTGATTCTCTGTATACTTTATAACTCTGTTCTTTAATGATCAGGACCCCCACAGGACCACCACAGAGCAGGTACTATTATAGAGGTGGATCATTCTCAGCACTGCAGTGACACTGACATAGTGGTGGTGTGTTAGTAGTGTGTGTTGTGCTGGTGGGAGTGGATCAGACACAGCAGTGTCACTGCTGGACTGAGAATCGTCCACCAACCAAAACTATCCAGACAGCACAGTGTCCTGTGGGCGGCGTCCTGTGTCCACTGATGAAGGACTAGAGGAACACAAACTGTGCAGCAGCAGATGAGCTACTGTCTCTGACTTTACATCTACAAGGAGGACCAGCAAGTAGTAGGAGTGTCTAATAGAGTGGACAGTGAGTGGACACAGGGTTTAAACACTCCAGCAACAGCACTGCTGTGTCTGATCCACTCACGCCAGCACAACACATACATCAGTGTCACTGCAGTGCTGAGAATGACCCACGTCCCTAATAGGATCTGCTCTGTGGTGGTCCTGTGGGGGTCCTGATCATTAAAGAACAGAGTAATAAAGTATACAGAGAATCAGATGAACTACAGTCTGTAGGTGGAGCTCCTGTATGGTCAGTGGAGGTCAGCATGTTACTGTAGTAGTGACGTATGTGTTTGTGTTGGACTGTGTGGGTTTGACTCCCTGGAGGAGGTGAACAGTTTTAAAGCCCACAGATCAGCACAGGATATGAGCGTCTGCAGAGGACTGGCTTCTGTCTCACCCTGACTGTAAACTGACTATATATATATTTTTTATTTATTTTATTTTATTTTTTTAATTATTATTATTATTTTTTAATAATTAAAAGAGCTCTGCTCTGATTGGCTGGTTTACAGTGAGACGCTGTGACGATCGCACAGACGCAACATTCCAAACTAGACTAAATAAAATGCCCCTCTGTGTAAATAAATAAGCTCCCCCCACATACTGTTCAGTTCTCTATGCTGGTTACTCTGAGCTGCTAGTAGTAACGTTACCTGTACCAGCTACTCTCTTTCATCTGGAACTCAAAGTAGATGAAAGGTGTCTCTGTGAGACGTTCAGTTTAAGATGATCTGCTTCAACCAGCACACAGTGATCCTGATCACAGCATGGCTGCTACTTCCAGTCACTGTTGGAGGTTGTGGTGCTAATAAAGGTGGAGCTGCTCGTCTCTTCAGTCTCTTCAGTGTTGAACGCTGAGCTGAAGCTGCTCCATGTTGGTGCGAGTGTTGGAGAGACTGGAGTGAAATGTACAGACTGCAGAGTTACTGTTGTTCAGGATTCTGTTGAAGCTGAGCTTGTTTAGGGAATTCTCCGTTCCACCTTAAATGGAGCTGCGGTTACATTCTGGTGTCTGTAGGAGCTGCAGTGTTTAAGGTGGAACGTTAGATGAAGAATGTGGAGAAGAGGAACTTCAGGCTGGGTTAAAGATGAACATGTAGCTCTGACAGTTGGGTTGTTTGTTGGGAAGGAATGAAAAGTGCTGACGTTCCTTCACAGCCTGGAACGCCGGATTTCTCCACATAGTCTCCAGTCTGGTTGTTGTTGTGGTTGTGTGTAAGTGTTGGAGGTGTAGATATTAACGAGTCTGTTACGTAACAGGTTAGGATTCTAAGCTCGGACTGTTTTATCGTCTCTCTTCTGTAAAAGCAGGGTTTGTATTTGAAGAACAGAGTTTGAGGTTCTAGGTATGTACAGTTCTGAGTACTGAACTCTCAGTAGTACACTGTGTATAATGTACATGCAGTTACAGAGAGCTCATATTAATCATAGGTGAGTTTTAGAAATCTTTTATTTACTTGTTTTTTTAGTATTTATGAATTAGTATTAGTTGTTTACTTACTTATAAATACTTATATAAACGTATGCAAATATATATATATTTTTTTTGTTTTCTATATTATTACCAGAAGA
>CM038715.1:39483731-39486231 GCA_021613375.1 Megaleporinus macrocephalus
CATTACTCTGTTACTGCTGAGTTTGTGATGGGAGAGACTGTGCAGGCTGTGTAACTGAGTTTACTGCTGTAAGGATGTATAAAGAGTTTTGAGGACTGTACTGTGGAGTTACTGGTGAATTGTGTGTAATATTGTGATACATATTGTAAAGTATTGGATATATTAGTATATTAGTGTATTAGTATGTTAGTGTATTAGTATATTACTGTATTAGTATATTAGTGTATTAGTGTATTAGTATATTAGTGTATTAGTGTATTAGTATATTACTGTATTAGTGTATTAGTATATTACTGTATTAGTGTATTAGTGTATTAGTGTATTAGTATGTTAGTGTATTAGTATATTACTGTATTAGTATATTAGTGTATTAGTGTATTAGTATATTAGTGTATTAGTATATTACTGTATTAGTATATTAGTGTATTAGTGTATTAGTATATTAGTGTATTAGTATATTAGTGTATTAGTATATTACTGTATTAGTATATTAGTGTATTAGTATATTACTGTATTAGTATATTAGTGTATTAGTGTATTAGTATATTAGTGTATTAGTATATTACTGTATTAGTATATTAGTATATTAGTGTATTAGTATATTAGTGTATTAGTATATTACTGTATTAGTGTATTAGTGTATTAGTGTATTAGTATATTGGTGTATTAGTGTATTAGTGTATTAGTATATTAGTGTATTAGTATATTGGTGTATTAGTGTATTAGTGTATTAGTATATTAGTGTATTAGTATATTACTGTATTAGTATATTACTGTATTAGTGTATTAGTGTATTAGTATATTAGTGTATTAGTATATTGGTGTATTAGTGTATTAGTGTATTAGTATATTAGTGTATTAGTGTATTAGTATATTACTGTATTAGTGTATTAGTGTATTAGTATATTAGTGTATTAGTATATTACTGTATTAGTATATTAGTGTATTAGTATATTACTGTATTAGTGTATTAGTGTATTAGTGTATTAGTGTATTACTGTATTAGTATATTAGTGTATTAGTAAATTAGTGTATTAGTATATTAGTGTATTAGTATATTACTGTATTAGTGTATTAGTGTATTAGTGTATTAGTATATTAGTGTATTAGTATATTAGTGTATTAGTGTATTAGTGTATTAGTGTATTAGTATATTACTGTATTAGTATATTAGTGTATTAGTATATTAGTGTATTAGTGTATTAGTATATTACTGTATTAGTGTATTAGTATATTAGTGTATTAGTGTATTAGTGTATTAGTGTATTAGTATATTAGTGTATTAGTGTATTAGTATATTACTGTATTAGTATATTAGTGTATTAGTATATTAGTGTATTAGTGTATTAGTATATTACTGTATTAGTGTATTAGTAAATTAGTGTATGAGTGTATTACTGTATTAGTATATTAGTGTATTAGTATATTAGTGTATTAGTATATTACTGTATTAGTATATTACTGTATTAGTATATTAGTATATTAGTGTATTAGTGTATTAGTATATTAGTGTATTAGTATATTAGTGTATTAGTATATTAGTGTATTAGTATATTGGTGTATTAGTGTATTAGTGTATTAGTATATTAGTGTATTAGTATATTAGTGTATTAGTATATTAGTGTATTAGTATATTGGTGTATTAGTGTATTAGTGTATTAGTATATTAGTGTATTAGTGTATTAGTATATTAGTGTATTAGTGTATTAGTATATTAGTGTATTAGTATATTGGTGTATTAGTGTATTAGTGTATTAGTGTATTAGTGTATTAGTATATTAGTGTATTAGTATATTAGTGTATTAGTATATTAGTGTATTAGTATATTAGTGTATTAGTATATTAGTGTATTAGTATATTGGTGTATTAGTGTATTAGTGTATTAGTATATTAGTATATTAGTGTATTAGTGTATTACTGTATTAGTATATTAGTATATTAGTGTATTAGTGTATTAGTATATTGGTGTATTAGTGTATTAGTGTATTAGTATATTAGTGTATTAGTGTATTAGTATATTAGTGTATTAGTATATTAGTGTATTAGTATATTGGTGTATTAGTGTATTAGTGTATTAGTATATTAGTGTATTAGTATATTAGTATATTAGTGTATTAGTGTATTACTGTATTAGTATATTACTGTATTAGTATCTAAGTATATTAGTATATAAGTATATTTACGGAATCAGTTAACGTTTCTTCATCTTTTTTTTTCACAGCCATTGAAACACAGAGTACGAGTTCGGAGGAGATTGTACCGAGCCCCCCGTCACCGCCCCCACCACCACGGGTGTACAAGCCCTGCTTCGTCTGCCAGGACAAATCCTCCGGTTATCACTATGGCGTCAGCGCCTGCGAAGGCTGCAAGGTGAGACAAAGACAGTCCGTCTTCACCCACCCACTTCAAACTACTTTATCCACACAACAGCATCAGTGCTCGGACCCCTGCATTGCCCGTCTAGACCCCACAACAGAACATGACTGTGTTTCGCTCTATA
>CM038715.1:39491231-39496231 GCA_021613375.1 Megaleporinus macrocephalus
CTCCCTGTCCTCCCTCAGCTCCTCTCCTCCCTCAGCTCCTCTCCTCCCTCAGCTCCTCTCCTCCCTCAGCTCCTCTCCTCCCTTAGCTCCTCTTCTCCCTCAGCTCCTCTCCTCCCTCAGCTCCTCTCCTCCCTCTCCTCCCTCAGCTCCTCTTCTCCCTCAGCTCCTCTCCTCCCTCAGCTCCTCTCCTCCCTCAGCTCCTCTCCTCCCTCTCCTCCCTCAGCTCCTCTCCTCCCTCAGCTCCTCTCCCCCCTCAGCTCCTCTCCTCCCTTAGCTCCTCTCCTCCCTCAGCTCCTCTCCTCCCTCTCTTCCACCGCAGTCTTACTGGTGTGTGTGTGTTAACGACAGTAGGTTAATCTTAATATGAAACAGAAAATGAGTGCCGCAGGCTGCTGTGGGTGGGCTTATGTCTGGGTGAGGGTATAGGGGTATGTGCATCGTTGATCTGTACTCTGACCGGTTCTGTGGGTTCTGCAGGGGTTCTTCAGGAGAAGCATCCAGAAGAACATGGTGTACACGTGCCACCGAGAGAAAAGCTGCATCATCAACAAGGTCACCCGCAACCGCTGTCAGTACTGCCGCCTGCAGAAGTGCCTGGAAGTGGGCATGTCTAAGGAGTGTAAGTACCAGCTGACGCGTGTGTGTATACCGTGATTAGACATGCTGATATTCAGTATTAAGGTATACCGTGATTAGACATGCTGATATTCAGTATTAAGGTATACCGTGATTAGACATGCTGATATTCAGTATTAAGGTATACCGTGATTAGACATGCTGATATTCAGTAATAAGGTAAGCAGGATTAGACATGCTGATATTCAGTATTAAGGTATACTGTGATTAGACATGCTGATATTCAGTAATAAGGTATACCGTGATTAGACATGCTGATATTCAGTATTAAGGTATACCGTGATTAGACATGCTGATATTCAGTAATAAGGTATACCGTGATTAGACATGCTGATATTCAGTATTAAGGTATATCGTGATTAGACATGCTGATATTCAGTAATAAGGTATACCGTGATTAGACATGCTGATATTCAGTAATAAGGTATACCGTGATTAGACATGCTGATATTCAGTATTAAGGTATACTGTGATTAGACATGCTGATATTCAGTAATAAGGTATACCGTGATTAGACATGCTGATATTCAGTAATAAGGTATACCGTGATTAGACATGCTGATATTCAGTATTAAGGTATACTGTGATTAGACGTATGCTGATATTCAGTAATAAGGTATACCGTGATTAGACATGCTGATATTCAGTAATAAGGTATACTGTGATTAGACATGCTGATATTCAGTAATAAGGTATACTGTGATTAGACATGCTGATATTCAGTAATAAGGTATACCGTGATTAGACATGCTGATATTCAGTAATAAGGTATACCATGATTAGACATGCTGATATTCAGTAATAAGGTATACCGTGATTAGACGTGTGCTGATATTCAGTATTAAGGTATACTGTGATTAGATGTGTGCTGATATGCAGTATTAAGGTATACTGTAATTAGATGTGTGCTGATATTCAGAAATAAGGTATACCGTGATTAGACATGCTGATATTCAGTAATAAGGTATACCGTGATTAGACATGCTGATATTCAGTATTAAGGTATACTGTGATTAGACGTGTGCTGATATTCAGTATTAAGGTATACTGTGATTAGACGTGTGCTGATATTCAGTAATAAGGTATACCGTGATTGGACATGCTGATATTCAGTAATAAGGTATACCGTGATTGGACATGCTGATATTCAGTAATAAGGTATACCATGATTAGACATGCTGATATTCAGTAATAAGGTATACCGTGATTAGACATGTGCTGATATTCAGTAATAAGGTATACCGTGAATAGACATGCTGATATTCAGTAATAAGGTATACCGTGATTAGACATGCTGATATTCAGTAATAAGGTATACCGTGATTAGACATGCTGATATTCAGTAATAAGGTATACTGTGATTAGATGTGTGCTGATATTCAGTATTAAGGTATACTGTGATTAGATGTGTGCTGATATTCAGTATTAAGGTATACTGTGATTAGACGTTTGCTGATATTCAGTAATAAGGTGTACTGTGATTAGATGTGTGCTGATATTCAGTATTAAGGTGTACTGTGATTAGATGTGTGCTGATATTCAGTATTAAGGTGTGCTGTGATTAGATGTGTGCTGATATTCAGTATTAAGGTGTACTGTGATTAGATGTGTGCTGATATTCAGTAATAAGGTATACTGTAATTAGATGTGTGCTGATATTCAGTAATAAGGTATACTGTGATTAGACATGCTGATATTCAGTATTAAGGTATACTGTAATTAGATGTGTGCTGATATTCAGAAATAAGGTATGCCGTGATTAGACATGCTGATATTCAGTAATAAGGTATACCGTGATTAGACATGCTGATATTCAGTAATAAGGTATACCGTGATTGGACATGCTGATATTCAGTAATAAGGTATACCGTGATTAGACATGTGCTGATATTCAGTAATAAGGTATACCGTGATTAGACATGCTGATATTCAGTAATAAGGTATACTGTGATTAGACATGCTAATATTCAGTAATAAGGTGTACCGTGATTGGACATGCTGATATTCAGTAATAAGGTATACCATGATTAGACATGCTGATATTCAGTAATAAGGTATACCGTGATTAGACATGTGCTGATATTCAGTAATAAGGTATAGTGTGATTAGACATGCTGATATTCAGTATTAAGGTATACCGTGATTAGACATGTGCTGATATTCAGTAATAAGGTATACCGTGATTAGACATGTGCTGATATTCAGTAATAAGGTATACCGTGATTAGACATGCTGATATTCAATAATAAGGTATACTGTGATTAGACATGCTAATATTCAGTAATAAGGTGTACCGTGATTAGACATTCTGATATTCAGTAATAAGGTATACCGTGATTAGACATGTGCTGATATTCAGTATTAAGGTATACCCATGATTAGACATGTGCTGATATTCAATAATAAGGTATATCGTGATTAGACCTGTGCTGATATTCAGTATTAAGGTATACTGTGATTAGACGGTGTGCTGATATTCAGTAATGAGATGTGCTGTGGTTAGATGTGTGCTGATATTCAGTAATAAGGTATACTGTGATTAGACGTGTGCTGATATTCAGTATTAAGGTATACTGTGATTAGACATGTGCTGATATTCAGTATTAAGGTATACTGTGATTAGACATGTGCTGATATTCAGTAATAAGGTATACTGTGATTAGACGTGTGCTGATATTCAGTAATAAGGTAAGCAGGATTAGACATGTGCTGATATTCAGTATTAAGGTATACTGTGATTAGACGTGTGCTGATATTCAGTATTAAGGTATACCGTGATTAGACATGCTGATATTCAGTAATAAGGTATACCGTAATTAGACATGTGCAGATATTCAATAATAAGGTATACCGTGATTAGACATGCTGATATTCAGTATTAAGGTATACTGTGATTAGACCTGTGTTGATGTTCAGTATTAAGGTATACTGTGATTAGACGTGTGCTGATATTCAGTATTAAGGTATACTGTGATTAGATGTGTGCTGATATTCAGTATTAAGGTATACTGTGATTAGACGTGTGCTGATATTCAGTATTAAGGTATACTGTGATTAGATGTGTGCTGATATTCAATAATAAGGTATACCGTGATTAGACATGCTGATATTCAGTATTAAGGTATACTGTGATTAGACGTGTGCAGATATTCAGTATTAAGGTATACTGTGATTAGACGTTTGCTGATATTCAGTGTTAAGGTATGCTGTGATTAGACGTGTGCAGATATTCAGTAATAAGGTATGCTGTGATTAGATGTGTGCTGATATTCGGTATTAAGGTATACTGTGATTAGATGTGTGCTGATATTCAGTATTAAGGTATACTGTGATTAGACGTTTGCTGATATTCAGTAATAAGGTGTACTGTGATTAGATGTGTGCTGATATTCAGTATTAAGGTGTACTGTGATTAGATGTGTGCTGATATTCAGTATTAAGGTGTGCTGTGATTAGATGTGTGCTGATATTCAGTATTAAGGTGTACTGTGATTAGATGTGTGCTGATATGCAGTATTAAGGTATACTGTAATTAGATGTGTGCTGATATTCAGTAATAAGGTATACTGTGATTAGACATGCTGATATTCAGTATTAAGGTATACTGTAATTAGATGTGTGCTGATATTCAGAAATAAGGTATGCCGTGATTAGACATGCTGATATTCAGTAATAAGGTATACCGTGATTAGACATGTTGATATTCAGTAATAAGGTATACCGTGATTGGACATGCTGATATTCAGTAATAAGGTATACCGTGATTGGACATGCTGATATTCAGTAATAAGGTATACCATGATTAGACATGCTGATATTCAGTAATAAGGTATACCGTGATTAGACATGTGCTGATATTCAGTAATAAGGTATAGTGTGATTAGACATGCTGATATTCAGTAATAAGGTATACCGTGATTAGACATGTGCTGATTTTCAGTAATAAGGTATACCGTGATTAGACATGCTGATATTCAGTAATAAGGTATACCGTGATTAGACATGTGCTGATATTCAGTAATAAGGTATACCGTGATTAGACATGCTGATATTCAGTAATAAGGTATACTGTGATTAGACATGCTAATATTCAGTAACAAGGTGTACCGTGATTAGACATTCTGATATTCAGTAATAAGGTATACCGTGATTAGACATGTGCTGATATTCAGTATTAAGGTATACCATGATTAGACATGTGCTGATATTCAATAATAAGGTATATCGTGATTAGACCTGTGCTGATATTCAGTATTAAGGTATACTGTGATTAGACGTGTGCTGATATTCAGTAATGAGATGTGCTGTGGTTAGATGTGTGCTGATATTCAGTAATAAGGTATACTGTGATTAGACGTGTGCTG
>CM038715.1:39501231-39611231 GCA_021613375.1 Megaleporinus macrocephalus
CGGAGCTGCCAGGCAGGGGTTTCTAATAAAGTGGCCAGTGAGCGCGCACAGACAAAAGACTGCAGCAGGCTCGTCCCGGCGCGTGCGCTTCGTCTCCGGGCGAGCAGGAGGGGAGGGGAGATGGAGGGATGGTGGAAAGAGAGGCGAGAACATTGACGTTTTTATCTT
This sequence comes from Megaleporinus macrocephalus, assembly GCA_021613375.1. NCBI lineage: Eukaryota > Metazoa > Chordata > Actinopteri > Characiformes > Anostomidae > Megaleporinus > Megaleporinus macrocephalus. The sequence goes on from CM038715.1 coordinate 39,501,400, forward strand.
TCCGTTGGATTTCATCTGCGTGACGAACGACCTGCCAGCATTTTAATTTTCTCCTCACAAATTACAGCCGTCAACACGCGCGCTCACTCGCTCATATGGAGAAACATTCTGGTGTAGATAACTCCGCTTATGGATTCACAGCTCGCGGAGACGGAGGCAGAGACGCCTCTCTCTCTCTCTCTCTCTCTCTCTCTCTCTCTCTGTCTCTCTCTCTCTCTCTCTCTCTCTCTCTCTCTCTCTCTCTGTCTCTCTCTCTCTCTCTCTCTCTTTCTCTCTGTCTCTCTCTCTCTCTCTGTCTCTCTCTCTCTCTCTCTCTCCTCTCTCTCTGTCTCTCTCTCTCTCTCTCTCTCTCTCTCTCTCTCTCTGTCTCTCTCTCTCTGTCTCTCTCTCTCTCTCTCTCTCGCTCTCTCTCTTGCTCTCTCTCTCACTCTCTGTCTCTTTCTCTCTCACTCTCTGTCTCTCTGTCTCTCTCTCTGTCTCTCTCTCTTTCACTCTCTCTCTCTCTTTCACTCTCTCTCTGTCTCTCTCTCTCTCTCTGTGAGCAGTCGTGAGCTGCATGTGCAGTGTCCTGTATGTGGACTGAGTAGTGAGCTGGAGGTGCAGTGTCCTGTATGTGGACTGAGTAGTGAGCTGGAGGTGCAGTGGACTGAGTAGTGAGCTGGAGGTGCAGTGTCCTGTATGTGGACTGAGTAGTGAGCTGGAGGTGCAGTATTCTGAGTGTGGACTGAGTAGTGAGCTGGAGGTGCAGTGTCCTGTATGTGGACTGAGTAGTGAGCTGGAGGTGCAGTGTCCTGTGTGTGGACTGAGTAGTGAGCTGGAGGTGCAGTGTTCTGTGTGTGGACTGAGTAGTGAGCTGGAGGTGCAGTGTCCTATATGTGGACTGAGTAGTGAGTAGTGAGCTGGAGGTGCAGTGTTCTGTGTGTGGACTGAGTAGTGAGCTGGTTGTGCAGTGTCCTGTATGTGGACTGAGTAGTGAGTAGTGAGCTGGATGTGCAGTGTCCTGTATGTGGACTGAGTAGTGAGTAGTGAGCTGGATGTGCAGTGTCCTGTATGTGGACTGAGTAGTGAGTAGTGAGCTGGATGTGCAGTGTCCTGTATGTGGACTGAGTAGTGAGCTGGTTGTGCAGTGTCCTGTATGTGGACTGAGTAGTGAGCTGGTTGTGCAGTGTCCTGTATGTGGACTGAGTAGTGAGTAGTGAGCTGGATGTGCAGTGTCCTGTATGTGGACTGAGTAGTGAGTAGTGAGCTGGTTGTGCAGTGTCCTGTATGTGGACTGAGTAGTGAGCTGGTTGTGCAGTGTCCTGTGTGTGGACTGAGTAGTGAGCTGGTTGTGCAGTGTCCTGTATGTGGACTGAGTAGTGAGTAGTGAGCTGGATGTGATGTGATATGTGAGTGTAGTGAGTAGTGAGCTGGATGTGAAGTGTTCTGTGTGTGTATTGAATAGTGAGCTGGTTGTACGGTGTTCTGTGTATGTAGTGAGTAGTGTGTGTGTAGTGAGTAGTGAGTTGGTTGTGCAGTGTTCTGTGTATATAGTGAGTTGTGTGTGTGTAGTGAGTAGTGAGCTGGTTGTGCAGTGTATTATGTATGTAGTGTGTGTGTAGTGAGTAGTGAGCTGGTTGTGCAGTGTATTGTGTATGTAGTGAGTAGTGTGTGCGTGTGTAGTGAGTTGGTTATGCAGTGTTCTGTGTATATAGTGAGTTGTGTGTGTAGTGAGTAGTGAGCTGGTTGTGCAGTGTATTGTGTATATAGTGAGTTGTTGTGTGTGTGTGTGTAGTGAGTTGGTTATGCAGTGTTCTGTGTATATAGTGAGTTGTGTGTGTAGTGAGTAGTGAGCTGGTTGTGCAGTGTATTGTGTATGCAGTGAATAGTGTGTGTGTGTGTGTGTGTGTAGTGAGTAATGAGCTGGTTGTGCAGTGTTCTGTGTGTGTAGTGTGTAGTCAGTAGTGAGTAGTGTGTGTGTAGTGAGTCAGTAGTGAGTAGCGTGTGTGTGTGTAGTGAGTAGTGTGTGTGTAGTGAGCTGGTTGTGCAGTGTTCTGTGTGTATAGTGAGTAGTGTGTGTGTAGTGAGTTCAGTTGTGAGTAGTCAGTAGTGTGTAGTCAGTAGTGAGTAGTGAGCTGGTTGTGCAGTGTTCTGAGTGTGTAGTCAGCAGTGAGCAGTGAGTAGTCAGTAGTAGTGTGTAATGAGTAGTCAGTAGTGTGTGTGTAGTGAGTAGTCAGTAGTGTGTGTTTGTAGTGAGTAGTGTGTGTAGTGAGTAGTGAGCTGGTTGTGCAGTGTTCTGATTGTGTAGTCAGTAGTGTGTAGTGAGTAGTGTGTAGACAGTAGTGAGTAGTGAGCTGGTTGTGCAGTGTTTTGAGTGTGTAGTCAGTAGTGTGTAGTCAGTAGTGAGTAGTGTGTAGACAGTAGTGAGCTGGTTGTGCAGTGTTCTGAGTGTGTAGTCAGTGGTGTGTAGTCAGTAGTGAGTAGTGTGTAGTCAGTAGTGAGTTCAGTAGTGAGTAGTCAGTAGTGTGTAGTCAGTAGTAAGTAGTGAGCTGGTTGGGCAGTATTCTGAGTGAGTAGTGTGTAGTCAGTAGTGTGTAGTCAGTAGTCAGTAGTGTGTAGTCAGTAGTGAGTAGTCAGTAGTGAGTAGTCAGTAGTGTGTAGTCAGTAGTGTGTAGTCAGTAGTGTGTAGTCAGTAGTCAGTAGTGTGTAGTCAGTAGTGAGTAGTGAGTAGTCAGTAGTGTGTAGTCAGTAGTGAGTAGTCAGTAGTGTGTAGTCAGTAGTGTGTAGTCAGTAGTCAGTAGTGTGTAGTCAGTAGTGAGTAGTCAGTAGTGTGTAGTCAGTAGTAAGTAGTGAGCTGGTTGGGCAGTATTCTGAGTGAGTAGTGTGTAGTCAGTAGTAAGTAGTGAGCTGGTTGGGCAGTATTCTGAGTGAGTAGTGTGTAGTCAGTAGTAAGTAGTGAGCTGGTTGGGCAGTATTCTGAGTGAGTAGTGTGTAGTCAGTAGTGTGTAGTCAGTAGTCAGTAGTGTGTAGTCAGTAGTGAGTAGTCAGTAGTGTGTAGTCAGTAGTGAGTAGTCAGTAGTGTGTAGTCAGTAGTGAGTAGTGTGTAGTCAGTAGTGTGTAGTCAGTAGTCAGTAGTGAGTAGTCAGTAGTGAGTAGTCAGTAGTGTGTAGTCAGTAGTGTGTAGTCAGTAGTGAGTAGTCAGTAGTGAGTAGTGTGTAGTCAGTAGTGTGTAGTCAGTAGTCAGTAGTGTGTAGTCAGTAGTCAGTAGTGAGTAGTCAGTAGTGAGTAGTCAGTAGTGTGTAGTCAGTAGTGAGTAGTCAGTAGTGAGTAGTCAGTAGTGTGTAGTCAGTAGTGAGTAGTCAGTAGTGTGTAGTCAGTAGTGAGTAGTCAGTAGTGAGTAGTCAGTAGTGTGTAGTCAGTAGTGTGTAGTCAGTAGTGAGTAGTCAGTAGTGAGCTGTACGCTGTCACTCTTGAGCGCTGTGTTTACGTATCGACCTCGTTTAAAACAGAAGAATTTATTTTTCCATGAAATGGGCCCTTTAACTAATTCTGACATCTAGGGGTCCTGCCGCCCCCCCACACCCCACCCCTCCCTACATCCCTGCAGCAATGAGAAAATAAACCACACACACAGACACACACACACACACACACACACACACACACTCACTCACTCACACCAGGCTCAGCCTGCGGGTCTTTGTATGTGTGACGGATGAAGCGGCCGGGCTAATAGCGCTTTAATGGCTTCATTAAACTGTATGTGTGCAGCTTATGATCGCCACGGCAATCCGTCAGAGAGAGAGAGAGAGAGAGAGAGAGAGAGTGAGAGAGAGAGAGAGAGAGAGACAGAGAGAGACAGAGAGAGAGAGAGAGAGAGAGATAGTGAGAGAGAGAGAGAATGAAAGAGTTTGAGGCAGAGGGATGGGGAGAAAGAATAATGTGTGAAAAGAAAAGAGGGAGAAAAGGAATGAGAGATAAGGAAAGAGAGAGAGAGATGGAGAGAGAAGTGGAGAGAGAAGAAGAGAGAGATGTGAGAAAGAGAGAAGGAGAGGCAGATAGATGAGGGAGAGACAGAGAGAGAAGAAAAGAGAGAAGGAGAGGCAGATAGATGAGGGAGAGGCGAAGAGAGAAGGAGAGAGAGAGTAAGAGAGAACGGGAGAGATGAGAGAGGGAGAGAGTTAATGTGAGAGAGAGTGGGAGAGATAGGAGTGAGGGAGAGAAAGAGTGAGAGACAGGAGAGAGAGAGGGAGTAAGAAAAGGAGAGAGAGAGAGAGTAAGAGAAGGAGAGAAAGAGAGAAGGAGAGGCAGATAGATGAGGGAGAGACAGAGAGAGAGAAGAAAAGAGAGGAGAGAAAGAGAGAAGGAGAGAAAGAGTGAGAGAGAAAGGGAGAGATGAGAGAGGGAGAGAGTTAATGTGAGAGAGTGAGGGAGAGAAAGTGAGAGACAGGAGAGAGAGAGGGAGTAAGAGAAGAAGAGAGAGAGAGTAAGAGAAGAAGAGAGAGAGAGAGAGAGAGAGAGATTGAGATTCCCCAGTGTATATGATTAGGTTAGTTTGGGGGGGTTTAATAAAAGAGTCAGTGATTTATCAGAGTTATGTACAAATCTAGGTGAGGGGGCTGTTTGGGTGAAGTGATGGGAGGTAAAGTGTGTGTGTGTGTGGGTGAGTGAGAGAGAGAGTGAGAGAAAGAAAGAGTGTAAGCATGTGAGTGAGTGATATGGATGAGTGATGAGATTGTTATGTCTCTGTATGTATTAGGTTAGGGACATGTCCTGCTGAGCAGCTCTTTATAATCAGACAGAGTTGGACGTGTCTGATGTCCACAGTAAGGCGTATGGAGCTGTAATTGGTCTCTCTCTCTCTCTCTCTCTCTCTCTCTCTCTCTCTCTCTCTCTCTCTCTCTCTCTCTCTCTCTCTCTCTCTCTCTGCAGCGGTGAGGAACGACAGGAATAAGAAGAAGAAGGAGGAGAAGAAGGCGGAGTGTACGGAAAGTCTGACGCTCAGTCCTGATACGGAGCAGATGATCGACAGAGTGAGAAAAGCCCACCAGGACACGTTCCCCTCGCTGTGTCAGCTGGGCAAATACACCACGGTCAGTACGTGTGGAGTAACACAGACTTATAGTGAAATAGTGAAATAAATAAAAATCATTCAGATGTATACAGATTTGGTGTGAGGCGGTTGATTGTACAGACACCATGGTCGTTTACAGTGGTGGTGAATGGAACCAGACGTCTCCACGTCTACATCACTACAGATATAGACATTTAATTCACTATAATCCCACCAGTGAACCTGCCTCTGGTACGTCATGTCGTTGATGGTAGTGGACAGTCTAAACTTTTCAGGGGACTAATTTGCCTCACAGCATTCTCCACGTATCCCTCCGCCATGGATGCATTATAGAAGTCAGAGTTTGAGATAAGAGACTTTTACTTGAGTCAGTATCTCAGCAGATCTCCTCTAAAAGAACATCTCAGGCATCAGGCAGTGGATTCACAACCATTTACTGTAATAACCTTCTGTGAGGGAGCTTTTAGAGGTGGACGTCTGGTTCCATTCACCTCCACTGTGAACAGTTTTGACCAGCCTCTTATGCATTGATGGAATTGTCCCTTTAAAATTTCCGCACCTCCCCAACTTACTACTCCCTCTGTCTGTCTGTGCAGAGTAACAGCTCGGAGCGAAGGGTGTCCCTGGACGTTGATCTGTGGGACAAGTTCAGCGAACTCTCGACTAAGTGCATCATTAAAACGGTGGAGTTCGCCAAGCAGCTGCCCGGCTTCACCACGCTGACCATCGCAGACCAGATCACACTCCTCAAAGCCGCCTGCCTCGATATACTGGTGATTACAGTAGCTTTACTTTTCAGTGACCAGTAATAACAGTAGTAGATGTGGAGGAACATATATATATATATATATATATATATATATATATACAGGGGTTGGACAATGAACCTGAAACACCTGTCATGTTAGTGTGGGGAAGGTTTCATGGCTAAACTGGACCAGTCTGGTGGTCAATCTTCATTAACTGCACCAGTAAGAGCAGAGTGTGAAGTTCAGTTAGCAGGTAAGAGCACAGTTTAGATCTAAATACTGCAATAACACAACATTATGGGACGTACCAGAGTTCAAAACTGTTGGACAAACTGTTGGTGCACGTCTTGCTGGAGCATCTGTGACCAAGACAGCAAGTCTTTGTGATGTATCGAGAGCCACGGTATCCAGGGTAACGTCAGCATACTACCAAGAAGGACCAACCACATCCAACAGGATTAACTGTGGACGCCAGAGGAAGCTGTCTGAGAGGAATGTTGGGTTCTAACCCGGATTGTATCCAAAAAACATAAAACCACGGCTGAACAAATCACGACAGAGTTAAATGTGCTCCTCAGCTTCTCCTGTTTCCACCAGAACTGTCCGTCAGGAGCTCCACAGGGTCAATATACACGGCCGGGCTGCTATAGCCAAACCTTTGGTCACTCGTGCCAAACGTCGGTTTCATTGGCGCAAGGAGATCAAATCTTGGGCTGTGGACAATGTAAACATGTATTGCTCTCTGATGATCCACCTTCACTGTTTTCCCCACATCCTGGAGAGTTACGGTGTGGAGAAGCCCCAAAGAAGCAGACCACCCAGACTGTTGCATGCCCAGAGTGAAGCATGGCGGTGGATCAGTGATGGTTTGGCCCAGTACTTGTGCTAGATGGGCGCGTCACTGCCAAGGACTACCGAACCATTCTGGAGGACCATGTGCATCCAATGGTTCAAACATTGTATCCTGAAGGCGGTGCCGTGTATCAGGATGACGATGCACCAATACACAGAGCAAGACTGGAGAAAGATTGGTTTGATGAACATGAAGGTGAAGTTGAACATCTCCCATGACCTGCACAGTCACCAGATCTAAATATTATTGAGCCACTTTGGGGTGTTTTGGAGGAGCGAGTCAGGAAACATTTTCCTCCACCAGCATCACGTAGTGACCTGGACACTGTCCTGCAAGAAGAATGGCTTAAAGTCCCTCTGACCACTGAGCAGGACTTGTATATGTCATTCCCAAGAAGAACTGACACTGTACTGGCCACAAAAGGAGGCTCTACACCATACTAATAAATTATTGTGGTCTAAAACCAGGTGTTTCCGTTTCATTGTCCAACCCTTGTGTATATATATATATATATATATATATATATATATATAGTATACAGTGTATAAACAGTGTAATAACAGTTCTTGTGCACGAGGTCTTCTTTACTCTCTCCTGACTCCGGGTTCCGTTGCTGTTCTAGATTCTACGGATCTGTACGCGCTACACGCCGGAGCAGGACACCATGACGTTTTCGGACGGCCTGACGTTGAACAGGACGCAGATGCACAACGCCGGCTTCGGGCCGCTCACCGACCTGGTGTTCGCCTTCGCCAACCAGCTGCTGCCGCTGGAGATGGACGACGCTGAGACGGGCCTGCTGAGCGCCATCTGCCTGCTGTGTGGAGGTCAGTCGCGCACGCCGTCCAGAACCCGTAGGCCACTTTATCAGAAACCCTTCTCTTGTAGCTCCATCCTGCTGGTGGACACTTAGAGAGCTGTAGCTCACCTGTTGATGCACGGTTAATTGGAACCACCGTCCAACCACTCGTCACTGGTCAGTTTCTGAACATAGAGCTGGTAATTGTTTCATATTTTTGAATGGTGGTCCACCATCAGACCAGCACCAGCACTGTTTTGTCCACCCACACTTCCATGTCAGGGTCACTGCTGTGCTGGGAATGATTGGACACTCAAATATAATCTGGACAGCAGCAGCTCTGTGGTCAGGAGCCAACCCGTGATGAATGGGGGGGCTGATAAAGATGGGCCACAGCTTTCTGTGATTGCAGACCAATACAGTGGACGCATCAGATCAGTGGAGCTAATAGAGTGGAAGTGCGTTGGTTTCTAACTGGATAACTGGCGCCATCTAGTGGCAGCTTTGTGAACTCTTCATTTAAGAGTGGCGTCCACTCCGTGTGGAGAAGAGGTGTCACGGTGAGGGTGGTCTGGATTGTGGTTTAATGTGATGTTTGCGTCTGTGTGCACGTTCAGACCGACAGGACCTTGAAGAGGCCGACAAAGTGGACGTCCTGCAGGAGCCGCTGCTGGAGGCTCTCAAGCTGTACGTGAGGAGGAGGAGACCACACAAACCACACATGTTCCCCAAAATGCTGATGAAGATCACTGACCTGAGGAGCATCAGCGCCAAGGGTACGAGAAACGCACTTTTTGAGGGTTTATTTTTATTATTTTGAGTTTTCTGCATCATCTGAACACATCAGTGGTTGTTTACATTGTGTGAAGGTTTCATGATGAATGGATCAATAGACGTGCTCCAAAATAGCTTGGAAAGAATTCTGGTTCCATTGACTTCCATTGAAAGTAAAGTTGCAATTCTGGGGATACTTGTTTTTCATTGGACAGCGATGATCTGCATTATGCAATCTTTACAGTAGAAGGAAATACATTGTAAAGGTTGAATGGACATAGATGGAAAAATGGTTTGGGGCATTGGGTGTTGGCAAAAAAGATCTGACCACAACGATTATATAATCACAAGATCTGCAGTGACCACTTGGGCCTCAAACCAGAATCTTAATAGAATTAATAATCATTCAAACATACATATATATATATATATATATATATATATATATATATATATATATATATATATATATATATATATATATATATATATATATATATATATATATACTAGGGATGTAACGATACCATCTACTCACAGTGCAGTGTGATTCATGATGCTGGCCTTACGATACGATTTTCTCATGATATTTTTTTTTTTTTTACAAAATCAGACTAGACATAAATTATGACACCCCCCCATTAGTTGTGAGTATTTTGGTCCCTGCAGATGAAAGTATGGCTGGGGGGTGTTGACTGCCAAGTGAAGTGACTTTGGTTACATCCAAACACTTAGGAACAGCTTTAATTTGGCTTTTCCATCTTCTCAGTGCCTGTGGCTCCTTTCTACTCTCTTAGATTTGAACTGTTATCACCTAAACTTTGGGTTGTTGGGTTTAGTTCTGTCAATTCCGGCAAACTAAAGCTCCAACACTGAGTTCAGATGATGTTGACTCGAATCTGAGGCAGTGAAGTTGAGCAGCTAGTGCTGAAATTAAGGGCTGGAAGTTAACCTAGTCCCTCTCTTAACCAAAGTCCTTACAGGAAAGGTCTGTTTACTCGACTATTGTGGTGCTACCAGCCAAGCTAATGGTCACCACCACCTATCTTGAGCCTCATGTTCATGTGTTCTCTCTCTCTCTCTCTCTCTCTCTCTCTCTCTCTCTCTCTCTCTCTCTTCGTCAGGAGCGGAACGCGTGATCACTCTGAAGATGGAAATTCCCGGCTCCATGCCGCCTCTGATCCAGGAGATGTTGGAGAACTCCGAGGGTCTGGAGAGCTCAGGGAGCGGAGTCTCGTCTCGTGCCGCCGGCGCCCCTCCCGGCAGCTGTAGCCCCTCGCTCTCTCCGAGCTCCGCCCAAAGCAGCCCCCCCACACACTCGCCCTGACCACCGCCAGGCCGTCCGGCAGCAACCGCCTACCAACAACTACTGTGTTCCCATCCAACACGCCCCGCGCACACGCCGAGCGGAACCCCAGCGGAGCCGTTCGGTTTCTCCTCCTGCTCTCCCTCCATCCTCCTGCAGGGCGGCGCCAAGTCCTTTCTCTGTCTCATTCTCTCGCCCTCTGCCTCTCTCGCTCTCTCTCTCTCCGCTCGCCTGGCGGAAAGGCTTGCCGGACGAACGGGGGGGACGGTAGCCGAAGCAAAAGAGAAGAAGCCAGCGCGTCGGAGGTCTCGGGACGGTGAATCAAGGGGTCCAAGCACCCCGAGGAGCGCGAGACGCAAAGAGGAGAAAGTGTGTGTGTGTGTGTGCGTGAGGACTAACAGGACATCCAGCAGACAGACTCCGAGAACCCGGTGTGAACGTTTCTTCTTTCTTTTCTTGTTTTCGTTTCTATTTTATTTTTACTTTTTTTCTTTTTCTTTTTTTTTTTCGTTCGCTCACTCAGACACCTCAGGCCCGGACCTCAGATGAATGATTGTGCTGGCCTGACCTTTTCCAACTTCCAAGAGACAGATTTTTTACAAGAAAAAACAAATATATATATAAATATATATATAGTAAGAGAGGAAAGCAGGAATGAATGATTGTGATCGAGTTGAAAAATAGAAAAGAAAAAAAAAAAGAAGTGGACTCCGTTAGTAGACACGGTTGAATTTCTTCACTGAGTTGTTCTCTTTTTATGACCATTAGAGGAGAAGAAAAAAAAAGAATGAAGAGAAACGTTGTTGTTTATTGCCGACTGTTGATGATGATGATGATGATGTTTTTCATGGAAACAAAAACATTGAAAAAAAAAATTTACACTCACATAAATTGTGCACAAATGACATAAACTGTGGTCAAAAAATAAGATCTGCGTCTGTTGTTTGATTGTTTTGGTCACACTGACATTGAAATATACAATATTACTGATAATATAATCACATGGTTTTACACGCTCGCTCAGTCCAAACTGCTTACATCCCTCAAACCACAACCAGACACTCATTAAAACTATCATAAAAGAATTTATTCAGTGTTAAAACTGTTCTCTCATGTTCTACACAGAAGGTTTGTGTCTTTGTTGAGGAGAGCTCATGAATAATTAAAAGAGCTCTGCTCTGATTGGCTGGCTTACAGTGAGACGCTGTGACGATCGCACAGACACAACATTCCAAACTAGACTAAATAAAATGCCCCTCTGTGTAAATAAATAAGCTCCCCCCACATACTGTTCAGTTCTCTATGCTGGTGACTCTGAGCTGCTAGTAGTAACGTTACCTGTACCAGCTACTCTCTTTCATCTGGAACTCAAAGTAGATGAAAGGTGTCTCTGTGAGACGTTCAGTTTAAGATGATCTGCTTCAACCAGCACACAGTGATCCACTCACACAGCATGGCTGCTACTTCCAGTCACTGTTGGAGGTTGTGGTGCTAATAAAGGTGGAGCTGCTCGTCTCTTCAGTCTCTTCAGTGTTGAACGCTGAGCTGAAGCTGCTCCATGTTGGTGCGAGTGTTGGAGAGACTGTCTGGAGTGAAATGTACAGACTGCAGAGTTAAAGTTGTTCAGGATTCTGTTGAAGCTGAGCTTGTTTAGGGAATTCTCCGTTCCACCTTAAATGGAGCTGCGGTTACATTCAGGCGTCTGTATGAGCTGCAGTGTTTAAGGTGGAACGTTAGATGAAGAATGTGGAGAAGAGGAACTTCAGGCTGGGTTAAAGATGAACATGTAGCTCTGACTGTTGGGTTGTTTGTTGGGAAGGAATGAAAAGTGGTGACGTTCCTTCACAGCCTGGAACGCCGGATTTCTCCACATAGTCTCCAGTCTGGTTGTTGTTGTGGTTTGAATATAAATGAGTGTCTTCTGTGAAAGCAAGTTTTGTATCTGAAGAACAGAGTTTGAGGTTCTCAGTATATACGGTTCTATGTATTGAACTCTTATTGTTCTACAAGAACATGACCGCTTCCTGTTCTACAGCCTCATGCAGACTTTTCCATGTAATTTAGTGGGTTTAAACTTAATCTATGAAGGTTTATTAAATTGGCATTCTCTGGATCATCTATGTGGAAGACACTCTCAACTGATCTGGGTCTAAATCCATCCTTGCAGATCACGTACACCATACATGCTGATCATCTTCTCTGGGGTGGATGGGATCTTCCAGCAAGGCAATGAGACGCGTCACACTAGTAGAAATGTCCCACACTAGTTGGAAGAGCTGACCAAGTCTTCCAAGTACTACCCTGGACCCCTAATTCCCCAGACTTGAACCCAATTGAGCATCTGTAGGACCACCTGGATGGTGGTGTTGGCTCTATGGATCCTCCTCCACGCTCCCTCCAGCAGCTGTGGGATGCACTGCAGTCAGCATGATACCTCCAGATACCTGTGACCACCTACCAGGACCTTATTGAGTCTCCCTGCTCCCTGGGGTCACTGGATCATAGCTGGTGGTCATAATAAAGTGACTCCACTGTGTATAAACCACCAATCATTGGTTTTGTAAGAGTCTGAAAGCTAGTGACCCACTTTAACCTGGAATACAGTAAGTATGTTAAGATGACCATTCAGACTCATACCTGGACCTTGTATGACCTCAGTTATGGAGACTCCGTCCAGCAGCTGCTCTGTTCTTCTACAGCGGCGCTCAAAGGGCTGAGCCGCATCGCTCGCCGGCTAGTTTACGTTGGCTAACACTTGGTCAGGCTTTGGTAAACATTCGCGGACCTTATGTCCACTTGGCAGAGTGTTTAAACTGACCAACACGTTGGCGTCCGACCATTACAGAGTCAGCAACTCTTCACCGCGTGAGCAGACCCTCGGCCGCTGCCAGCTCGAGCCGTTTCATTAGCGCAGCAGTGGACGCTAAGCTGACGTCACATGGTAGCGGCGGGTATCGGATGTTGGTGGCGGTGCGTTTGAGTACGAGTACATGTATGTAGTATCGGGCCAACATATGATACCAGTATCAGCATCAGTGTAGCCATAGCAACCGGAGAAGTTGCAAAGAGGAGTCAGAACTTGTGACCCATATGGACTACAGTGTGGTGTGAGCGGGCTACACAATAATAATCACAACAAACAATCCCTCGTCTAGGAAACGTAGTTTGATTTGATTATTTGTTATTGCTAAACAGCTACAGACACAAAATCTTAGGGTGCGTCTGAAATCACCTACTTGGTACTACTCAGTAGTCGAAGTCAGCATGGCTAGCATGTCTAAATATTCAGTAGCCGTCGATAAGTACGTGAACGTTACCCGGATGATACTGAACTGTGCTATCCCATAATTCAACTAAAGCAGTAGAGGAAATAAGTATACTTAAAGTTCATTTTATTAAGTATACTTTATGTAGTTACTATACTAATGTCATTGTACTAGTAGTACTCTTGTATATGTACTATTTTAATACTTCTTGGGACTAAATTGGTCCACTTTTTAGTTTTTAAAAGTATACTTTTAAGTACACTGTAATTATAAGACTAGTAAACCAAGTATACAACTAGTTTACAGCTTTTGTACTGTAACTACACTAAAAGTAAACTTTACTGTTAGTTTACTAGCTTGTAAGTTTTCTTTAAGTGAACTTAATACTTATAATTTACTGCTTATATTATTGTTGTACTTTAAAGTATATGACTAGGTTTAAGGTTTTTTTCTACTTAAAATAGAATTTTAACAATGTTTACTTACTCACCAGTGGACACACGTAAAATAAACAAGACACACTCAGATTAAGAAACATATTTATATCTTTATAAATCTTTATAAATCAAATTTTAAATAAATATTCTACTGGATGTGTTTTTGTGCAGAGCAAGAATACTTACTTCTACTCTCTCAATCAAAAGATTAAGTACAAGTAAAGACCAAATATACTTAGACTGTTCTGTACTTGTTAGTATAACCCAAACATACTTAAGTATAGCTGTGTTTAGTATATCACTGAGAAGTACATAAAAGGTAAACTAAAAGTATACTCACTTCCTTTTAGTTTAAAAGAAGTAACTAATGCTACACTTGAATAAACTTCTTTTTTGTAAGGGGGTGGAAAGCATAACATTGTCTGTGTGTACGTAGCTACTGCTAGTGAACTGTCGCTACAGAAGTTAGCGCTACTTCTGAGGTAGAAAAGAAAAAAATCCTGATTCAGCTTCTCCGAGTAACACAAACACAGCTCAGCGTCACAAACAGGATCTAAATCTGTCAGTAAACGGGCTTTTAAATGAATAGCGGGACTTTTACTGTGGTGGTCTCGGCGTCTTGCGTTGGTCAGGTGGACATACTGCGTCCAGGATTGCGCGGATGTTAAAACTCACGTTCCGAAACTGCCGACTAGACCGTTTCATTTTATGTCATATAAAAATGCAAATGTTAATGTAGCTACGGAGAGCTATAACTACTGAGTGCTGACTGGTTAGCATTACTGCTACTGAGTGCTGACTGGTTAGCATTACTGCTACTGAGTGCTGATTGGTTAGCATTACTGCTACTGAGTGCTGACTGGTTAGCGTTACTGCTACTGAGTGCTGACTGGTTAGGATTACTGCTACTGAGTACTGATTGATTAGCGTTACTGCTACTGATTGCTGATTGTTTAGCATTACTGCTACTGAGTACTGATTTTTTGTTGTTACTTCTACTGAGTGCTGACTGGTTAGCATTACTGCTACTGAGTGCTGACTGGTTAGCATTACTGCTACTGAGTGCTGATTGGTTAGCATTACTGCTACTGAGTGCTGACTGGTTAGCATTGCTGCTACTGAGTACTAATTGGTTAGCGTTACTGCTACTGAGTGCTGACTAGTTAGCATTACTGCTACTGAGTACTGATTGGTTAGCATTACTGCTACTGAGTGCTGACTGGTTAGCATTACTGCTACTGAGTACTGATTGGTTAGCGTTACTGCTACTGATTGTTGATTGTTTAGCATTACTGCTACTGAGTACTGATTTTTTGTTGTTACTTCTACTGAGTGCCGACTGGTTAGCATTACTGCTACTGAGTACTGATTGGTTAGCGTTACTGCTACTGAGTGCTGATTGGTTAGCGTTACTGCTACTGAGTGCTGACTGGTTGGCATGATTTTTACTGTGTGCTAATTGGTTAGCGTTACTGCTACTGAGTGCTGACTGGTTAGCTTTACTGCTACTGAGTACTAATTGGTTAGCGTTACTGCTACTGAGTACTGATTGGTTAGCGTTACTGCTACTGAGTGCTGATTGGTTAGCGTTACTGCTACTGAGTACTGATTGGTTAGCGTTACTGCTACTGAGTGCTAATTGGTTAGCATTACTGCTACTAAGCACTGCTACTTTGCGTTAATACTACTGAGCACTGATTGGTTAGCATTACTGCTATTGAGTGCTGATTAGTTAGCACTACTGCTACTGAGTGCTGATTAGTTAGCACTACTGCTACTGAGCACTAAATAGTTAGCGTTACTGCTATTGGGTGCTGATTGGTTCATGCTGTGATCATGAAAAAGACTAAATGACATGGTTTTTCCTACCGTGCGGGGCTGGAACTAAAGAATTAATTAAAGTAGTATTTTAACTGACTGTAATCGAGAATCCCAGTAACATGATTACCAGATTGAGCTGAAACTGTGACCAACAGATGGTATTTGGTAACAAGCAAATGCTGCACATGTGGATCGTTCTGGGAAAAAGCCGGAGCGGAGTTGGAAGCGGGAGGTTTTTGCACATGGTGTGTTTTGTTTTCACATGAACCGTCACAGCCTGTAGCTGAGCCAGTACACAAACTCACTGCTCCTCACTCAACAAGGACCTGACCTGAATGTCTGAACTCCAAAGACACTTTTTGATGTGATACTCATATCCTGTGAAGGAAGCTGGAATCAGCAGTTGACATGTAAGCAGAGTCATGGTTTGGTTGTGAAATGGTTGATTGTAGAGACTCTGATGTCTTTACAGTGGTGGTGAATGGAACCAGACGTCACCGTAGTAGTACAGCTAATAAGTACTGACTGGTTAGCATTACTGCTACTGAGTGCTGATTGTTAGCTTTACTACTACTGAGTGCTGATGGGTTAGCATTACAGCTACTGAGCACTAAATAGTTAGCATTACTGCTACTGAGTGCTGGCTGGTAAGCATTACTGCTACTAAGTACTGACTGGTTAGCATTACTACTACTGAGTGCTGATTGGTTAGCTTTACTGCTACTGAGCACTAAGTGATTAATATTACTGCTACTGAGTGCTGATTGTTTAGTATTGCTGCTACTGAGTGCTGATGGGTTAGCATTACAGCTACTGGGTGCTAAATGGTTAGCATTACAGCTACTGAGTGCTGGCTGGTAAGCATTACTGCTATTAAGTACTGACTGGTTAGCATTACTACTACTGAGTGCTGATTGTTAGCTTTACTACTACTGAGTGCTGATGGGTTAGCATTACAGCTACTGAGTGCTAAATGGCTAGCATTACAGCTATTGAGTGCTGGCTGGTAAGCTTTACTGCTACTAAGTACTCACTGGTTAGCATTACTGCTATTGAGTGCTGATTGGTTAGCTTTACTACTACTGAGTGCTGATGGGTTAGCATTACAGCTACTGAGTGCTAAATGGCTAGCATTACAGCTACTGAGCACTAAAAGGTTAGTATTACCGCTACTGAGACCTAATTCATTAGCATTACTGCTACTGAGCACTTAATAGTTAGCATTACTGCTACTAAGTACTGACTGGTTAGCATTACTGCTACTGAGTGCTGATTGTTAGCTTTACTACTACTGAGCGCTGATAGGTTAGCATTACAGCTACTGAGCGCTAAATGGTTAACATTACAGCTACTGGGGACTAAATGTATAGCGTCACCACTACTGAGAGCTAATTCGTTAGCATTACTGTTACTGAGCACTAAATAGTTAGCATTACAGCTACTGAGTGCTGATTTATTAGCATCATTGCTTCTGAGTGCTGATTGGATTTACTGCTACTAAGCGCTAAATGGTTAGCATTACTGCTAGTGAGCACGAATTGGTAAGCATTGCTGCTATTCAGTGCTGATTGGTTAGCATTACTGCTACTCAGTGCTAATTGGTTAGATTTACTGCTACTAAGCGCTAAATGGTTAGCATTTCTGATAGGGAGCACTAATTGTTTAGCATTGCTGCTACTGAGTGCTGATTGTTTAGTATCAATATTTTATAGATGTAAAGTTGATAATAGTAAAATAGTCAAAACTAGCATAAACAGCGTCTCAGACATCAGACGGTGTATTTATAACCATTTCATAAAATAACTTTCTGTTTGGGCGCTTTTAGAGGTGGACATCTTAACCACATAGTAATAGAGAAATGGTGTAAATTTGGTGGAGTTCCCCTTTTGGATACAGGGAAACAGAAAAGTCAAGTTTATTTGTATAGCACTGTTTACAAAGTTGGGAAAAACATTAAATACAATACTGGACTGCTTTATCCTCTTAAACTGACCACTAATTAAAACAATAAAACGTAGAATTATGTGATTATTACATTATTTCTTATTATTCCTTGAAACTAAACAATTTATTTGTATATACAATTACATTTTATTTGATTTAAACAACGGTATTTGTTGACATTGTATATTAATATCGCGTTTGCAATATTGTTTCTTATTATTGGTCCTCTACTGTGTCACTCAACCACCATTTAAGCCCGCCTCTGCCTCCCATTGGCTCCGGGCTTCATATATGTTAAAGCTGTGGGCCAATCAGCGGCCTTCGCGCGGAATTTCGAACCCTATTCAAAAGTACAGGCGCTTCACGCCGCGTGTCCCTCCGCGTTTTTCATAAACAATATAGTTCTGTGTAGTATATTTAAAATAGCAAACGTTTTGAATCTCAAAGCGAAAATGTTTGATCGTGTGTCGTTTACACGTGTTTTAACTATAATTATAATCCCGGTATAATCTGAAACCCGTTATGTTTTGGCACGTTTTAGTTTTTAGCGGCAGTATATCATCCGCGCGCGCCTCTTCGTAGTAGTTAGATCCGGTGGCGGCAGTTAGTGAGTGAGGCCGATGGCGCCTCGGTTTATAACGAATTTAGATTAAAACACGGATTTAAACCCTTATTTTATCTTCAGGATCGAGTTTACTCAGGTAAGGTGGGTTTATTTTAAGTATAAACGCTCATTTTTGTTGTGGTTAATTAGTTGTTTGTTGTTTTTGTCTTTGTTAGCCGTTCCGTTTTTGCCGTTCCACCTTAAATGGTGCAGCAGTTACATTCTGGCGCCTCAGGCTGCACCATTTAAGGTGGAACGGAAAATTCGATTAATCAACTACCTTCAGGAATTGGTCGATATATATTTTATTTAGTTATAAGAGGCTTCGTGATTAAAAAGTGAACCGTATCACGACCAGTTTTAAAGTGGTTCTGTATTGTATTTCATTATTTTGGACGTAGCTCGACATTCGACGCAGCGTAACAGGAGCAGCAGCAATAATAATTATAATTTTAGCCCATTTTTTTAAAACTCATTCTTATATAATTTTTAAGCCCTTGTGTGTATTTTTCTGTTTAAATGTCCAGCATGTATCAACATTTTTTTTTTTTTTAAAGCAGCCATATTTCGTCATGATGAGGACCTCCACGTGTGCTTTAACGACCTAGTCCTAGCAGCAAAGAGGCTTTTGTGTCATGAGGGTTTATGAGGTGATATATTTATAACATTTACAAATATATTTATTATTCTTTTCTCTAACAGGTGAGTTGAAGATGCCTTTACTCGGTAAGATTGTGGTGATCAAGAGAAATGGCACAGATGGGACAGAGTTTCCTCTCACGGCTTCCTGCCTGTTTGGAAGGTCAGTGGTATAATTTATATCTTTATTTATTTATTTATTTATTTATCTATTTTTTTTCTTCACATGATCTTTTCTGAGAGTTCTGACTCCTTTCAAACTTCTATACTTGGGTGGAGCTTCTCTACTTGACGTCAAACATGATGTAGGATGAGCTTTTAGCCAATCCACGGTCGCTATAGGCACATGGGTTATAGTCTTTCTCCACATTTGAACAGATCAAGTCAGACTTGGCATTTGTTCTGTATGTGGTTGCAGTTTTAAGTCCATTTAAAAAGAGCATGGTGGTGGAATTCTTAAGGAATTTGTTTCTTTTAAATGTTAATCTTACGTTTAACATGATTTTTTTTTCTTTTTCTTTTGGTTGGTTTATTTATTTTTTTAAATAATGGACCACATCATCAAAAATGTCCACTTAGTTGTAAGTGGGGTAAGTTATAATAAAACAGACCGTGTGAACTGACCGTAGATAAGTTAGACCAGGCAGATCCAACCCAGCTTCCTTACTGGTGTTCTTGCACACCACATTCAGAGGTCAACCCTCAAGCCAGAAAAGGTGGATGTTGTGATAGTATGTGAATTGGTTTCTTGTAGAGATTCTTTTTACAGTGGTGGTGAACAGCGTTCATTGTGTCTACAACACAAATGTAGCTATTTTATGTACAATCCAAAACCACAAGTGCTTTAAATTGTATATGGGATATTGTTGATTGGGACTGTTTTGTCATCCACCCATCATGAATGGATTCAAATACGTTTTAAGGCTAAGCTTCATCACGAAGCTCATAAAACAACGTGTCAGGCAGCATATACCTTAATTACTTTTGTTAGGGAGATTTGGCTGCTTTAAACTCCTCAGACGTCTGGTTTCAGTCACAGCCTTAACAAATCTGATTTGAATGTCCGTAGAAGGCAGCATATCACAACAGACCTCCCTGAATGGTGTTGTCTATGTCTGAACAATTTAGTTATACGTTTGTCATGTAAGGGCTGGGCGATTATGGACCAAAAATATCTCTATTTTTAGCTGAATGGTGATATACGAGATATATCTCGATAAATTTTCTTCCCATAAGGTGATAACAAAAAAATCTTGTTATTTGGATCTTGTTCGAACAATAAGCATCTTTGTGCTGCTTTATTAAGAACAAACATTAGCATTACTTATGCTTAAACTATAAAACTATACAATCCTTTATAAATATAACAATAAAACTGGTTACAGCTCTGTGGCGTTTATCCATTCTTTCAACTTACATCCTCATACTTACAGAACGAGCGATACCTAACAGCCTTACAGGAATATATTCATACGCTGACTGAATGTTAGCCATGTCACTAGCTTACTAGCTAATACATGCTGGCGTTGTGCTAACGTTGGCTGAATCATTACTGCTATTCAGCACTAACAGACGGCAGTAAGTGTTAGTTTCTCCTGCAAAGTAAGAAAGCAGCTCAGTAACTTGTTAACTAGTCTTTAATTTTTTTTATCTTTTATTTTACGTTATATGCAAAGTACCGAAAATAGGCACTGGATTTTCTTTTTTTTTTTTTGTAGTTTCGATACCCAGCCCTACTTTTGACAGCCATTGTTTTTCTTTTTACCAACCAGCTGCTCTCGGTAGCTACTTTTGTGTGTTTATCCGTCTCCTTACTGTCGCTGCCTGAAATATATCTATTTCTTAAAAACTCAATATATATCGCCCAACCGTATGTCACGTAGAACTTTTGGAAAATTGCAAGTTTCCTTTAAATTACTGTTGCTATATTAGTCTGGATTATCAACCGCAAGTTGGTCAGCCCTGCAAACGACCCTGTTCCAACTTCTTCTTTCTATGACGGCGAATGTGATGTAGGATGACCCTTTAATCAGTCAGCGTTGGCTATAGGCATGTGAGCCGTAGGCCTCGCCCTTCATGGCTAACACTTTTAATGCGTATGGTTTGTATTTATAAGTCTTGTAAGAGCTTATGATCCTAACCTGATGTACTGTGTTCTGGTTTCAGGAAGCTGGACTGTGATATCCGTATTCAGCTTCCCCAAGTGTCTAAAGAGCACTGCAGAATTGAGCTGAATGAAAATAAAGAGGTAAACTTGTGCTGTGAAATGTTGTCCACTAAGAGTGCATCGTTATGCGAGTCAGTACGAGCTGTAATGTTTTTCTCCTCCTGCCTTTTTGTTTTTACAGCTTATTTTGACCAACTTGAGCTCTGTGAACCCAACCCGCATCAACGGGGAGGTTTTGCAGCAGGCTGAGCGTTTGAAGCATGGTGATCTAATCACAATTATTGATCGTTCTTTTAGGTGTGTGCTCGTTCCCAATGATATTTGTTCATTTACTTTGTTAGGATTATTAATTTTGTTTAGTAGGAAGTATGAAATTGATGCCTAGACTCAGACATTGAGTTTACTTCCTTCCTCTCAGGTTTGAGTACCCACCTCCACCGACTCCTAAGAAAAAGAGATTGTCCACGTCTGAGAAAGGAGAAGCTGTCAAGGTAAGGTCCATCATGCAATAGCAGAATTAAGGTTGTTCATTGAGTAGTCTGAAGAGAAAGTTTATGATTTTTAGAAAATGTTGTGGCAAATACCTTGTTTTGGTGACTTTCATTGCTCTTGCCAGTGTTGTTTGTCAGTATCTTTGCTGGGTGTCTTGTACAGGTGCTGACAGACCAGCAGGTGAGGAGCACTCCTGGATCTACAGACAAAAAGAAGTCAGAACTCTCAGGTGAGTTCCCATGAAAAGAGCTTCTTAATGTTAAGGTTATTATTTACCCATAGCACATGGGGTTGTCTTTCTCCACAGTGTGTAATTATTTATATATATATATATCACGCACTGTTGCTATATTAGTCTAGATAATCAACTTCAGCCCTGTGAATTGCCCTGCTACAACATGGGTGATGCTTCTATGACAGCGAATGTGATATAGGATGACCGTCAGCTTTGGCTATAGGCACATGAGCCATAGGCCTCGCCCTTCAAGGCTTACATTTTTAATGCGTATGGTTTGTATTCATAAGTCTTGCAGTTGCTTATGATCCTAAACTGCCCTGGTTTTAGAAAGCTTGACTGCACGATATCCATATTCAGCTTCCACAAGTGTCTAAAGTAATATATGCTTTTTTTTTTTTACGTACTGTTGCAGTTGTTTTTAAACAGCTGTGTATGTATGTAGCTACAGGAGTTAGCGCTGCTTTTGAGGTAAACAATGATTAAACGCCTCCCGTTTCATCTTCTCAGAGCTACAGCTCAACCCCGCGTGAGTACATATTCAGACAAACACACAGAACAGTATCACAAACAGTCTCTAAACCCGTCAGTAAATGGGGCTGACAGCTTGCGTTGGCACGATGGTTGCCTGGATACTGCACACTCACACACTGAAAGAGTGTACTGTATTAACGGGTAGATAGTGCGCTCTAGCTCCAACTGAGTACGTACTGTTTACTGATTTTGGACGCACCCTATGTCTACTATATGTACTTTGTGTATGACTACTTAAGGACAAGTGTTGGTAAGTTAAGAGCGACCAAATTACACAATTGTGGTGCATATAAAATTAGAATATTTTTCACACAATACTATTAAACTTGAATATAGATTAAAACAGTTGATTAGGCTCTGTCAGTCATCTGGTGTAGTCTTTGAGTCGACTTCGGAAAGAAGTAACGTTGTAATTTTTGAAAGTATCGTACAACTACAGCAACGTTATACTTAAACGTTGATGTAGAGTGTGAAAGACAAACCAAAGCACAGACTTTAGAGACCTGCTAAGGCGAGTTCTGTATGACTATTTCAACAAGAAAACAAGCAGCTGTGTTCTCTCCACTGTAATCAGGTGGAGCAGGTCTGTAAAGAGAGATCAGTAGGAGATAGTTTAACATTTCATTTGATAAACATGCTTTCTGGTTGAATTCTGTGTTTCATGGCTCGTTTTAAGAAGTGCAGCATCATCGTTTAGCCGGTGAATGACTCTCAAAGTTGCCATAGGAATAGCGCTTGGGGCTAAAACGATGAAGATTTGTTGAAGATTTGTTTAATCCATACATCCATATACAACGCACGGATGACTTTTACTGTTGCGAACCGCACGCTTACGGTGTTGCTGGGTGACACAAAGAGGCTAGTAAAGTGTGTATGTTAGTTATGGTTATATGTAATAGCTAGTTAAGAAAGTAAGTCAGTGTGATGGTGAGTTGAGATGAAGGCTAGTAAAGCGTGTATGTTAGTTATGGTTATATGTAATAGCTAGTTAAAGTAAGTCAGTGTGATGGTGAGTTGAGATGAAGGCTAGTAAAGTGTGTATGTTAGTTATGGTTATATGTAATGACTAGTTAAAGTAAGTCAGTGTGATGGTGAGTTGAGATGAAGGCTAGTAAAGTGTGTATGTTAGTTATGGTTATATGTAATGACTAGTTAAGAAAGTAAGTCAGTGTGATGGTGAGTTGAGATGAAGGCTAGTAAAGTGTGTATGTTAGTTGTGGTTATATGTAATGACTAGTTAAGAAAGTAAGTCAGTGTGATGGTGATGTTGAGATGAAGGCTAGTAAAGCGTGTATGTTAGTTGTGGTTATATGTAATGACTAGTTAAGAAAGTAAGTCAGTGTGATGGTGGGTTGAGATGAAGGCTAGTAAAGCGTGTATGTTAGTTGTGGTTATATGTAATGACTAGTTAAGAAAGTAAGTCAGTGTGATGGTGAGTTGAGATGAAGGCTAGTAAAGTGTGTATGTTAGTTGTGGTTATATGTAATGACTAGTTAAGAAAGTAAGTCAGTGTGATGGTGAGTTGAGATGAAGGCTAGTAAAGTGTGTATGTTAGTTATGGTTATATGTAATGACTAGTTAAAGTAAGTCAGTGTGATGGTGAGTTGAGATGAAGGCTAGTAAAGTGTGTATGTTAGTTATGGTTATATGTAATGACTAGTTAAGAAAGTAAGTCAGTGTGATGGTGAGTTGAGATGAAGGCTAGTAAAGTGTGTATGTTAGTTATGGTTATGTAATGACTAGTTAAGAAAGTAAGTCAGTGTGATGGTGATGTTGAGATGAAGGCTAGTAAAGCGTGTATGTTAGTTGTGGTTATATGTAATGACTAGTTAAGAAAGTAAGTCAGTGTGATGGTGGGTTGAGATGAAGGCTAGTAAAGCGTGTATGTTAGTTGTGGTTATATGTAATGACTAGTTAAGAAAGTAAGTCAGTGTGATGGTGATGTTGAGATGAAGGCTAGTAAAGCGTGTATGTTAGTTATGGTTATATGTAATAGCTAGTTAAAGTAAGTCAGTGTGATGGTGAGTTGAGATGAAGGCTAGTAAAGTGTGTATGTTAGTTATGGTTATATGTAATGACTAGTTAAAGTAAGTCAGTGTGATGGTGAGTTGAGATGAAGGCTAGTAAAGTGTGTATGTTAGTTATGGTTATATGTAATGACTAGTTAAAGTAAGTCAGTGTGATGGTGAGTTGAGATGAAGGCTAGTAAAGTGTGTATGTTAGTTATGGTTATATGTAATGACTAGTTAAGAAAGTAAGTCAGTGTGATGGTGAGTTGAGATGAAGGCTAGTAAAGTGTGTATGTTAGTTGTGGTTATATGTAATGACTAGTTAAGAAAGTAAGTCAGTGTGATGGTGAGTTGAGATGAAGGCTAGTAAAGCGTGTATGTTAGTTGTGGTTATATGTAATGACTAGTTAAGAAAGTAAGTCAGTGTGATGGTGGGTTGAGATGAAGGCTAGTAAAGCGTGTATGTTAGTTGTGGTTATATGTAATGACTAGTTAAGAAAGTAAGTCAGTGTGATGGTGAGTTGAGATGAAGGCTAGTAAAGCGTGTATGTTAGTTATGGTTATATGTAATGACTAGTTAAGAAAGTAAGTGAGTGTGATGGTGAGTTGAGATGAAGTTAGTAAAGCGTGCATGTTAGTTATGGTTATGTAATGGCTAGTTAAGAAAGTAAGTCAGTGTGATGGTGAGTTGAGATGAAGGCTAGTAAAGCGTGTATGTTAGTTGTGGTTATATGTAATGACTAGTTAAGAAAGTAAGTCAGTGTAATGGTGGGTTGAGATGAAGGCTAGTAAAGCGTGTATGTTAGTTATGGTTATATGTAATGACTAGTTAAGAAAGTAAGTCAGTGTGATGGTGAGTTGAGATGAAGGCTAGTAAAGCGTGTATGTTAGTTGTGGTTATATGTAATGACTAGTTAAGAAAGTAAGTCAGTGTGATGGTGATGTTGAGATGAAGGCTAGTAAAGTGTGTATGTTAGTTATGGTTATATGTAATGGCTAGTTAAGAAAGTAAGTCAGTGTGATGGTGAGTTGAGATGAAGGCTAGTAAAGCGTGTATGTTAGTTGTGGTTATATGTAATGACTAGTTAAGAAAGTAAGTCAGTGTGATGGTGATGTTGAGATGAAGGCTAGTAAAGTGTGTATGTTAGTTATGGTTATATGTAATGACTAGTTAAGAAAGTAAGTCAGTGTGATGGTGAGTTGAGATGAAGGCTAGTAAAGTGTGTATGTTAGTTATGGTTATATGTAATGACTAGTTAAGAAAGTAAGTCAGTGTGATGGTGATGTTGAGATGAAGGCTAGTAAAGCGTGTATGTTAGTTATGGTTATATGTAATGACTAGTTAAGAAAGTAAGTCAGTGTGATGGTGAGTTGAGATGAAGGCTAGTAAAGCGTGTATGTTAGTTGTGGTTATATGTAATGACTAGTTAAGAAAGTAAGTCAGTGTGATGGTGATGTTGAGATGAAGGCTAGTAAAGTGTGTATGTTAGTTATGGTTATATGTAATGACTAGTTAAGAAAGTAAGTCAGTGTGATGGTGAGTTGAGATGAAGGCTAGTAAAGCGTGTATGTTAGTTGTGGTTATATGTAATGACTAGTTAAGAAAGTAAGTCAGTGTGATGGTGAGTTGAGATGAAGGCTAGTAAAGCGTGTATGTTAGTTATGGTTATGTAACGGCTAGTTAAGAAAGTAAGTGAGTGTGATGGTGAGTTGAGATGAAGTTAGTAAAGCGTGCATGTTAGTTATGGTTATGTAATGGCTAGTTAAGAAAGTAAGTCAGTGTGATGGTGAGTTGAGATGAAGGCTAGTAAAGCGTGTATGTTAGTTGTGGTTATATGTAATGACTAGTTAAGAAAGTAAGTCAGTGTAATGGTGGGTTGAGATGAAGGCTAGTAAAGCGTGTATGTTAGTTGTGGTTATATGTAATGACTAGTTAAGAAAGTAAGTCAGTGTGATGGTGAGTTGAGATGAAGGCTAGTAAAGCGTGTATATTAGTTATGGTTATATGTAATGACTAGTTAAGAAAGTAAGTCAGTGTGATGGTGAGTTGAGATGAAGGCTAGTAAAGTGTGTATGTTAGTTATGGTTATATGTAATGGCTAGTTAAGAAAGTAAGTCAGTGTGATGGTGAGTTGAGATGAAGGCTAGTAAAGCGTGTATGTTAGTTATGGTTATATGTAATGACTAGTTAAGAAAGTAAGTCAGTGTGATGGCTAGTTATGTCTATAAACGATCTAAGCTTTGCTTAAGAACATAACGATATAAAATAAAAGCCTGAGCTTCATTCCCATTATCGTTTTGATCATAGTCACAAACCCACTCACAAGTACATACACCCCCTCACACACACTTTTCCCTTACAGTGATTCATAAAATACACAGTAAACTAAAAATCAGATGGTGTTTGTAGCAATTTGCACCAACATTAACCAAATCAATACAGCAAGTATATTCAGTTTAGTTTGTTTGCAGTAAGTGGGGCAGCAAGTGTAGGTCCAGCTTCAAT
Source organism: Megaleporinus macrocephalus (assembly GCA_021613375.1). Lineage (NCBI taxonomy): Eukaryota > Metazoa > Chordata > Actinopteri > Characiformes > Anostomidae > Megaleporinus > Megaleporinus macrocephalus. The sequence continues at coordinate 39,527,588 of CM038715.1, forward strand.
GTAGTAAATGAGTGTACATTAGCCAGTCCTGTGAACTTGTAGTATGATATTTAGGTCTAGTAATAAATTTCAATAACAGTAATTACTAAAATGTTTTTTTTAAAACTGTACTATATGCGACTTAAGCAATAACATGTTAAGACACCTGTCTTATTTTATCTTATATATTTTAATCTTTTAATCAAAAATATTTTTATCCGATTACTTGATTAATCGATGGAATAATCAATAAAACGCTCTGTTGCTAAAATTATCGATAGCTGCAGCCCTAATAGCGCTGGGCTGCGCTGGGTAGTCTTGACTGATGGGGTGATCCACCAACCACTAGGGCTGAAACGATTCCTCCAGTAACTCAGATCATTGGTACAAGTTCTTTGTCTCAATTATTTGTTTAATTCCTACAACTATATACAACTGTTGCACAGTGTGCCTACACTTTGTTGGCCCAGATTGTGAGAGACAAAGAGATGGTCCCGAGAAGACGATACTTGGTGTTCAAGCTGAGAAAAACAAACTCTGTGCAAGTGTGTCTACTGAGAAACCGAACTAGCTGAGCACGAGTCCTTTAGTATCTGAGCAGAGAGTGTACGTTAGTTATGGTTATTATATATTATTCTTTTAAAACAAAAATAGTTTTTATCCGATTACTTGATTAGTCAATGGAATTATTGATAGAATATATGTTTACTAAAATAATTGGTAGCTGCAGTTCTACCAACCACAGTAACGTTTTTTACAGACGCCAAGACTTACAGCTCCTGACACTGTTGTCCCGAAAGCACCCCAAAGGAGCTTTTCTCTTGTGTCTGCTCAGGACGGTGTTAATCTGGAGCCCTGTTTCTTTTACTCCCTGTAATGAAATTCAAGAAACTCCTGCTAAATGTCCTGATTTTTGTTTTTTCCTTACAGATTCTTGTTTGAAAGATGGATCCAACCTTCCGTCCTCTCTGGACCAAATCAGTGAGGTTACAAAAGGAGATGGCAAACAGACTGACAGTACCATGTCTCCCTTTACTGAGCTCTATCATATGGTCAAGCGAGACCTGGCCTCCAAATCGCCATGGAAAGCTGCAGCTCCCCCCAGGTCACCTATTGCAAGACCTCAGGTTGACAAGGATGAACCTAAAAAGATTTTGGGCTCTCCTTCTGTTTTACCCAAAGAGAACAACAAACCTGCAACCCCAAAATCTGATAAGAAGAAACGAAGATCTTCAAATGCCAAGTCTGTAGACAGCAGCGAGTCAACTGAAAGCTCCATCACTGCAGGTCCAGTGGAGGACCCTTCTACAGAAGTACAAGCAGCCACAGCAGAGGTTCAAGAAACTCCTGGAAAGCAGAAGAGGCGTTCATCGGGGCCTGTCACCTCATCAGAGGCCAACGCCACACCTGTCTCTCAGAAGAATAACCCTCAAGCAACACCGCAGAAGTTCAGTGCTGATGAGGTGGCACAGCAAATCCTGTTGATGCATTCAAGTGCTGAGAAAACACCAAAGTCTCCCAAAAGCAGGAGGAGTGTAGACTCACAGCCCCAGTCTCCAGCAGTTACACCGAAAAGCCCGGCAACAACTCGGTTGTCCTCAGGCAGAAAGAAGACTCCCACGCAGCCCCAGACGACAACAACCGAGCTTGAAGTATCTGAGGCAAAACAGAGCCCCAGGACATCTCCTAGAGCGAATGCAGGCAAAAGATTCCAAGTCCAAGATGTCGTCAATGAGATCGCCACGTCTGCTTCTGATGATAAAGGTGAGATTTGTACTTGTTCTTGGTCCAATGTTGGTACTGCAGTAGGTATTATTTCCATACAGTCCTTGTTTAGCTTCAAGAGCTGCATCACTACAGCCATAATGTACATAATTAACAAATAATCAACGTGTTTAATTAAAATTAGTGACTAAATTATTAGTTCATTGTTGGTGACTTGGAGGCATTTGTTCTTAATTTTAGAATTAAAAACTAGAGATGTATCGGCTGATTTTTAATCAAAATATGTGATCAGCGGTCGGCCGCTATTTCTCCAATTTAGCAGATCGATGGTGTTAAACAAAAAAAAATAGTTTCTGTATTTTCAGCTAGCGTTTCATCCAGGAAGAGGAGCCCTGCGTGAAACCCCCTCAGGACAGCTACCTGCAATTCCTATATGAACCACTAGGTGGAAATACATACCGTTTCATTTTCGTCAGACTGACCAAAGCAGCGGCCTCGCGAGGACAGTTTAAGTGTTCACCGCATGTGCAGAAAGAAAACATCGTAGACCAGATCTGACCGGTACGAACAGAACAGCAGCAGAAACAGCCAGAGAGCTAAATGAACCACAGCCAGAGTGATTGAGTTTATAGTTCTAGATAAGCAGCTCTTCTCGGCTGTAGAAGACGTTCATTCTGCTGCTTAATGTTCCACCTGGATCTACGCTCTGCTGTTCCTAGTAGAGATACTTTTCAGATGTGGCTCTTCTGGAGCTTATCAAGCGGTTTACTCCCACATAGACCAACTTCTAATTTAGTTAAAAATATTATAATGTTTCATATGAGCTCGTTAAAAATGGTAATAAACCAGTTTAGACCATGTTTCATGACTTGCTTGCGCTAATAACTACATGTAGCCCTGCCGTGGCATATAGCCCCGCCCTCTATCGATATCGGCCAATCGCTCTGAACCCTAACCCTAACCCTCAAAACCGCTGATCGCTCCATCTCTGTTAAAAACCAAATTCATGGCTTCAATATTTTGGGAGTTAAGAGTAATGTTAATCTTCTTCCTGACACATGTGAGTAGTAATTGTAATTATGAAATTTGTAAACGGTGTAGTCTGAGATTATTTGACTAGCAAAATGGTTGTTGGTTGCAGCTCAGTGATGGTAAAGATTGTTTATTGATTGATTTTATCTATTTTTAAATCATTTGCTTTAAGCAAGCCACTGTAAGATGCTGGTATTCCCATGTGACCAGATTAATTTGATTAAGGTTTGGTGACACTCAACTTTTTGATGCAAAACCTTTCCACCATATGCAAATACACTGACACGTCTGTCTTTTGTTTATTATTATTGTTATTATTTTTATTTTAAAATGATAATTGTGTGTTGTGTTTCACAGCTAATGGCCAAGTCTCCAAAAAGAAGCATAAGTATGATGATTTACCTACTCCCGCACCCAAGAGGAAGCGAGTGTCTTTCGGTGGTCAGCTAAGTCCTGAACTGTTCGACAAGCGTTTACCACCCGACTCCCCTCTCCGTCGAGGGGCAACCCCTGGAAGGCGCAGCCTGAGTATCTTTCAGAAACCTCAGTCTCTCCTTAGACGAGCATCCACCATTGGACTAATGGTAAAGCTTGTAATGGCTACTAAAGCTCTGTCTTGTACCTAAATTCTGTTGTGCAGTCCTATTTTTAAGTGTGCTTCCTTGTCCATAGGGTTTCCAGCTTGCTGCTACTCTTCCAGAAAGTCCATCTAAGAAGGCGTCACCTAGGCGGGCATCTTCATCTGGTAAGAGTCCTAAAGGTTCCCCAGCAAAGACTCCTTCACCAGCAAAGAAGTCCCCCAGAACCAAGGCTAAAACACCATCTCCAAAAAATAAAGCCCCATCTCCAAAAAATAACAAAACCCCACCTAAGACAGCTACACCATCCTCAAGCCCTGCAACACCCAAGACCCCTAAATCTTCTAAGAGAGTCTCAAATGCATCGTTTAAGACGCCTTCACCCAGTGACGGGTCAATGACCCAGTCGCCCGCAGTGCAAGGTCGCTTTTCCATCACACGGATCCCCACCCCGTCGCCCGATAAAGAGGGAGTAGGAGCGAGGAGAGGTTCTGTGTCTGGCGCAGACGTCGATCAGGAATGCGTGACGCCGAAGACCTCTCTAAGGAGGAGCGGCGTGAAGTCATCTGCTCGGAAGACGCCCAAGAGTGCACTGAAGAGCGCCTTCGAGGTCATTCGTTCACGACGCAGTGGTGCTTCATGTGCCAATTTGAAAGGTAAAGTCAGTTTCCTCTTTTTGTTGTCAAACATATGTTAAATTTGTGGTTCTTCAACATGAACTCTTTTTGTGTCTGCTTAAGTTGTCAGCTCCTGGGCGGACATCGTGAAGTTCGGGCAGGTTAAGCCTCAGATGGAAGGTGGCACTAAGAAAACCGCTACCAAGCAAAAGGCAGCTAAGCAGACTAAAATGGCCAAACCCAAGGTGACTGACATTTTAACACCTGAAAAAAAAATAACAAGGCTAATTTATTTTGAGCTCCGAGTGAGATTTCAGTTTATCTTTTATAATTGCAGACTCCTGCACGCAAACTGAACGATGACTGCAGCACCGGGCATGCGGCCTCCCCAGCCACCATTGTCATAGGCAAAGCGTGCATGAGGGCTACTCAGGCTGTTGGTGCTGCTCCTAAAATAGTACCTAATATTGCCCTGTTCAAGAAGGATATGAAGATGGATGAAGATCTGTCAGGTGTGTATGGTCTTGGAGTTGTTAAATGTTAATATGTAGTAGGGGTGGGCGATATAGCCCTACAATAATGTCACGATATTTCATGGTATTTTTGCCATAACGATACTCTTGGCGATTTGACAAAACATTGTATTAAAAAATATATTTTTAAAGAATACACTTCTGCAACAAAATGAAAATTAAATTTTATGATTGCATACGAAATGATATGGCTCACCCTTAACTGAGATATTAAAAAATACAAGAATTTTCATCAGATTGTTACAGAAGTCATGATCCAGAATGTCACGATACTAAATAATGCACTCCAAATATCTCCATATATCCAGGACTGAAGTAAAGTGAATGATACTGGACAGATAGAATCTGTCTCTAGTAGATATATAATGGGAAATGAGAAGAGTGAATTTTATTTATTTATGTATTTTTTTGCTAAAAACAATAAAAAGTAGTACCCTGATGTGATAATTAGTGATGGGTGATACGGCCCGATATTTCAGGGTATAATATTGTTGACTATATTTAACGTTGCCGATGTTATTGTGTATGATATGGGTGTGCCTCTATAGCAGTGATATTTAGATAGAATTCAGTAAGATCCAGTCAGTGGAAATTCATCATTTCTAGCGTGTGTTCTGATTCAGTGGTGTATCCTGTTTACTGAAGTAGTCTAGTATCAGCATCTTATACCATCAGCTACTGAAACACCAACACACCACACATACCGTTCAGTATATTTCAATGTATTTACTGTTTAAATGCTGAACTCGATGAATTATTTATAAACTTCTTGCTTCGTACCTCGCATGTGTGTGCGCGCCGCGCTCCCGAGTATGCACAGGTCTGATTGGCTAAGGAGCGCCTTTGGTGATCTTACAACGCACATGATTGCGCCGCAAAGCCTGTATGCCATAAAGACAAGAAAAGCTCCGTCGCTTAAAATCATTTTACTGCTTAAAATAAAAAAAATAAATAAAATATTTAAATCGCTCTTAATAGTTTAGCGATTTGGGTCCGCATTGGACAACATCTGGGTCCGGACCCGGACCACGGTCCGCCTATTAGTGACCTCTGCTCTATAGTATTTGAACTTTTGGCTTGTGTTTGCAGGTGTAGCTGACATATTTAAGACCCCAGCTCACAGCAAAAGGAAGAGTCTTATCAACAATGATGAATATTCCAAAACCCCTCTTGGTGTTCCGGTTAGCGCCCTGACTGAAATGTCAGTGATGAACACTCCTGAGGAATCTGGTAAGTGTTGTCGCTACACTTTATGTGCACATCAAAAGGTGAAAGTCACTATTTTAACTTGTTTTTTTTATTAGTTTTGGTAATTGATGTTTATTTTTGAATACTCTATGTTCTTGCTGATATAGGTGAAATGCTGGTGTCTCCCATGAGTGTTGCCTCCAGTGCTAAACTTGGATGTTACAACAGTGAAGCTATAACCAGACTACTCCAGGACGAGCAGGATGTTGATTTAATTGACAGCCCTCAGACGGATGGCTCCAATGATCTTCCTGCCAATAACACCGTTACAGAGCTTCAGATGACTGCTGAAGACCAGATGCAGGTAGAGGAGGCAGAGCCTCGGAAAAAGGTCCAAACACCACAGCGGGAACCAGAGCCCTTGGAATGTCTTACAGGAGTTAAGAAACTCTTGAGAACCCCGAAACAGAGGTCTGAACCTATAGAAGATCTGAGAGGCAAGTTATTCAAGACACCCAAGGAGGCAAAACCAGCCCAGGAAGAGAATTTTGAAGGTGTTAAAGAGCTCCTTAACACCCCCAAACAAAAGGGAACCCCTGTAGAGGACATGGCAGGATTAAAGAGTTTGATAAAGACACCTAAGGAGAAGAATAGCCCAGTGGTGTGTGCTGTAGGCCTAAAGAAACTCATGAAGACCCCTAAGGCCATAACCGAGAAAGAGGAAGACCTTACTGGAGTGAAACAGTTAATGCAGACCCCCAAATTAAAGGGAGAGCCAGTAGAGCATGCATTTGGAGTGAAAAGACTGATGAAGACTCCTAAGCAGAAGAGCAAACCTGTGGAAGATGATCTAACAGGCATCCAGGAGATGATGAAAACTCCTATAGAGAAGAGCAAGCCTGTTGAAGACTTAACAGACATTCAGGTGAAGAAGAGTCTTAGGCAGAAGGCCAAGCCAGTGGAAGAAGACCTAACTGGCATTAGGCAGATGATGAAGACTCCTAAAGAGAAGAGCAAACCTGTGGAAGAAGATCTAACAGGCATCCAGGAGATGATGAAAACCCCTAAAGAGAAGAGCAAGCCTGTTGAAGACTTAACAGACATTCAGGTGAAGAAGAGTCTTAGGCAGAAGGCCAAGCCAGTGGAAGAAGACCTAACTGGCATTAGGCAGATGATGAAGACTCCTAAAGAGAAGAGCAAACCTGTGGAAGAAGATCTAACAGGCATCCAGGAGATGATGAAAACCCCTAAAGAGAAGAGCAAGCCTGTTGAAGACTTAACAGGCATTAAGGAGAAGAAGACTCTTAGGCAGAAGGCCAAGCCAGTAGAGGAAGACCTAACTGGCATTCAGCAGTTGATGAAAACTCCTAAACAGAAGAGCAAAGCTGTTGAAGACTTGACAGGCATTAAGCAGATGATGAAGACTCCTAAAGAAAAGAGCAAACCTGTGGAAGAAGATCTAACAGGCATCCAGGAGATGATGAAAACCCCTAAAGAGAAGAGCAAGCCTGTTGAAGACTTAACAGACATTCAGGAGAAGAAGACTCTCAGGCAGAAGGCCAAGCCAGTGGAGGAAGACCTAACTGGCATTCAGCAGTTGATGAAAACTCCCAAACAGAAACGTGAGCCAGTTGAAGATTTGACAGGCATGAAGAGGTTGCTTCAGACCCCAAAAGAGAAAGGACAGCCTGTTGAAAAGGAGTTTGGAATCAGCAGATTGGTAAAGACCCCCAGGCAGAGAAGAGGTGAGGTGGAGGAAGATTTCACTGGCCTTGCAGAACTTGTTAGCGAACCCATAAGCAAAACTGCTTCCGATGTTGCTGGATCTACGCAAAACGACGCGAGTGAATCAGTTGAGGTACAGAATCGTTGTAGGACCTGGTGTCTCTTATTTCTAAATTAGTCTCTTGTTTTCTCGCCTGCTTTTATTATAATTTTTTTCCAATTTTTTTTACAGGTACAAGAACCTTTGGCCTCTGAGGTTTTGGCTGTTGAAGGTGAGTTCTAAGTACAAGTGCACTTTTTAGAAATCTTAATTCTGTTCTCTTGTTTTGTTGTATTGAAATGCTTTGCTTTTTTATAAAGATGGTGAGGAATCTGAAGACAAAGAAAACATCTGCCCAGTTGAAGCAACTGTTGCCGTCCAGGCAATTCCCCAGGAAGAAGAGGCCAGCTCTGTTGAAATGTCAGATGAAGATATGCCTGTCCAAGAGTCAATTTCTGAAAATGTCAGCATTGCTGTAGATGCTACTCCGTGTTTACTTGCTTCTACAAAAGAAGAAAAGGCAGAAACATGCTCTCCTGTTAAGAAGGCTCAGTGTGGTGGTCGAGTAAAAACTGTACAGGAGTCCCAGAAGATTGATTCTGTTTCTCAGGCAGTGGTAGAAGTGCCAGAGGAAAGCACTGCTGTGGAGACCGCCCCCATGAAAGTAAAGAGAGGCAAGGCAGTCCTTGAAGAGCCTGTTCATATGCCAAGTCCTGTTCGAAAGTCTGCTAGAGAAAGAGTTCCAAAAGTTCCACCATCTGAAGATGTAAAGGAAGTTTCTGAATGTCCATCTGTAACATTGAAACCCAGGAGGGGAAGGAAAGCCGATCAAGGTGTTGAGTCAGTTTCACTTAATGCTGTTGCTGCTTCAGAGGCAACTCAGCCTTCAGCAGAGCTAGAGGTCTCTCTGAAATCACCAGCACCTCTCACAAAAGCTAAAAGGGGTCAAAGGAGTAAACCTGAAGCTGAAGATCCACGTCTCACTGCTTCTGAAGAGCCACAAGAGTTAAATATGCCTGCCGTTGAGAAGGAAGAACCTGTGCCAGAGAGTGAACTTGAGTCTTCTGCAGTGACTGACGTTCCTGTTAAAACTAACACAAGGACTAGGAGAGGTAAACAGACAAAGAAGGAAAGCCTGAAAACAACTTTGGTTGAGGAACCAACTGACTCCACCTTAACTAACGTGGAGGCTGACATTGCTGCTTCGGAAGCTGTAGTAGTGGCGGCTGATGAATTGCCGCAAGTGCCTGTGGTGAAGCCAGGACGTGGAAGGAGGGCAAAACCAGGAGCTTTGAAAGACCTGCCAGTGGTTGATGAGCCCAAGGCTGACACTGAGCTGAAGGTGATTGAACCTGAACAGAAACAAGTACTGCCAGCAGTTAGGTCTGGCCGAGGGACAAGGTCCAATCAACCGAAGCCTGAGGTAATTGAGGATGTTCATGACCAGCCTCCTGCTGCAGAAACTAAGGCAGCAGTCACAGAGAGTGAGGGCACGGTGGTGAAAAATGTCAGAGGAGGCAGAAGAACAAAGCAGCCGAAACAACCTCAGGTATCAGAAGATGCTCAGAAAAATGTTGAAGCCATGTCAGAAGTTGACCATGATATCACAGAACAGTCTGAGACCCCTGTCGTTAAATCGACGCGAGGGAAAAGAACTGCTGTAGTCAGGGAGGAACCTGAAGGTCCTGTCAAAAGAGGGCGCCGTGCTGTTGCTGCTGAGGTGCCTCCTCCAGTTGTCAAGCCTACTCGTGGCAGAAAAGCTGCTGTACAAGCCCAGCAAAAGGATGTTCCTGAAGATGCCACTGCAGCAGATGAACTGGTCAAAGATTCCAGCAAGGCAGTAACAAAGCCAGAGTCACAGCCTGATGAAACTCCAGCTTTGCAGGCAAGCTCTGATGCAACTGTGTGCGATGGTGTTGAAGATGCTGTCAGTGAAGTACCAGCGAAGAGAGGAAGGGGGCGATATGCTAAAAAAGCAAAGGCTTTGAGTGATGACCATTCTGTCAGCCAAGCTGAAGATGCTGCAGTTGAAGCTAGTGTTGAAAGCAAAAGGAATACCTCCAAGAAGGCTGTCAATTGGAATTCTGATCTAGTGACTTGCAAGAACATTGAGGAGTTAACAGCTCCTGCAGCTGAGGAGGAACCTCAACAGAGGAGGTCCGGGAAAAAATCTGAACCTGCAGTTGAAGCTTCTACGGAAGATCCCTCAAGCTTGGAGACTAAACAGTCTGCGGACCCACCAGCCAAAGGCCGCAGAGGAAGAGCAGCAAAGAAACAAGATCCACTTGTGGAGAGGTCTGAGGCGACTGCTGAGGAAGAACCTCAACAGCAGAAGTCCCTAAAGGAAGCTGAGCCTGTAGCTAAGGGCTCTGATGAAGATGCCCCAGTCTCTGAGGCCAAGCAGTCTGTGGATCCACCGGTCAAAGGACGCAGAGGCAGAGCAGCAAAGAAACAAGACGAGCCACTTGCCAAGAAGTCTGAGACGGCTGCTGAGAAAGAACCTCAACAGCAGAAGCCTGTAGCTAAGGACTCTGAAGAAGATGCCTCAACGTCTGAAGCCAAGCCGTCTTTGGATCCACCAGCCAAAGGCCGCAGAGGGCGAGTGGCAAAGAAACAAGCTGAGCCGCTTGCTAAGAAGTCCGAGACGTCTGCTGAGGAAGAACCTCAACAGCAGATACCTGTAGCTAAGGACTCTGAAGAAGATGCCTCAGGGTCTGTGGATCCACCAGCCAAAGGCCGCAGAGGAAGAGTGGCAAAGAAACAAGCTGAGCCGCTTGCCAAGACGTCAGAGACCTCTGCTGAGGAAGAACCTCAACAGCAGAAGTCTGTAAAGAAAGCTGAGCCTGTAGTTAAGGACTCTGATGAAGACTCCTCGGTGTCTGAGGCCAAGCAGTCTGTGGATCCACCAGCCAAAGGCCGCAGAGGACGCGTGACCAAGAAGCAAGACGAGCCGCTCGCTGAAAAGCCAGAGATGTCTGTGGAAGAAGTTACCCCTGTGGTCAGGAGAGGACGAGCAGGCGCTTCATTAGTTTCCAAAACAGATGAGGTGGCGGCAGGTCCGAAAAGAGGAAGCAAAAGAAAGGCGGCTGAAGAAACGATAGCTGTGGACTCCTTACTGAAGAGACAGAAAGGCAAGGCAGCTACTGTGGAACCTGAAGAAGCAGAGGTGTCTGCCCCTAGCAGGGGACGGAGGGCAGCAGCAAAAGAAACCCCTGCAGTGGCGTCAGAGCAAAGTGAACAAACTTCTAAAAAGGAAGAAAACAAACCCGTACGGGGCAAGAGAAAGACAGCTCAGGAAGATTCTGTCCAGTCTGAGGATCCTGTCTCAGGTGAGGTTACTGTTTCATTAGCAGTGGTTTATAATAGTATGTTTAGTTTAGACTGCCTTACTTTTATATCTAGCTTTTTCAAATTATGGTTCTCTGCAGGGATGTGTTAGTATTCAGTTCTGTGTGAATGGTTGCTTCTTCGGGTCTGTCTCAAATCCTAGTGAGTGTCTAAGTAGGCTGTCTAGGTAGCAGCTGTGTAAGTATCAGCGTTCTCTCCTCATCTCTCCTCATAAAACAGATTACTGAGACGCTCTAGTTAGAGAGAGACTGCGTCACGGCTTGTTCCCGCCCACTGCAGCACGCGACTGGTGGTTTATCTGGTTGCTAAGCTACCAGCTGGCATCCAAAACAATAGCCCGAGGCTTAAAAATCCGCTAGCATAAATGCTAACGGCTCAGTATAAAACTGCAGAGTTGATAATAAAATACTGTTTTGTGTGATTATATGATTATATGACCAGAAACACATTAAAACTCCAGAGAGAATCAAAATAACTCACATTTTTAAAACCACTTCACTGCTCGTAGATTAGCCTGCGGTGCATCATGGGATTGTCTTAGCGGCTGAGTAAGAGTTCCATGCTTTCTTAAAATCAGGTCTAAATAAGGTTCCTCAGTAGACAGCATGTTTAAGGTATGTAAGAATTGGGACAGTCTACGGGTGTGTCTCAAATCCTACTGAGCTCCTACATAGGCAGCATTTTACATCATAGTATGCGCTCCCGACATGTAGACTGTCCCAATTCTTACATACCTTAAACATACTGTCTACTGAGGAACCTTATTTACACCTGATTTTAAGAAGCACCGAACGCTTCCTCAGCCGCTAAGACAATCCCATGATGCACCACAGGCTAATCTAGGAGCAGTGAAGTGGTTTTAAAATGTGAGTTATTTTGATTCTCTCTGGAGTTTTAATGTGTTTCTGGTCATATAATCACACAAAACAGTATTTTATCAACTCTGTAACGAGTCCTTCACCATTTACACTTTTATACTCCAGACATTAGCATTTATGCTAGCCGATTTTTAAGCCTTGGGCTATTGTTTTGGATGCCGGTCGGTAGCTTAGCAACCCGTTAAACCACCGGTGGCGTGCTGCAGTGGGTGGGAACAAGCCGTGACGCAGTCTCTCTCTAACCGTTTTATCAATCAGCCTTTATTTAATCTCTGAGTACATTGAGGGTGGCCCTCGTTTACAGTGTAGCCGAGCATTATGCATTGTAAGGGGATTGACAAAATAAAATAAGACCCAAATTTAATAAGATGTTGATACAAAATATTTAAAAAAAGACAAACAATTAAGATAAAAATAAAAATTAAAAAAAGGAATCAAGAAAATCTAAGGTAATAAAAAAATAGACTACAGATAAATAAATAAAACTAAATACATAAATAAATAAAGTAAAGTAAACAATAACTAAAAACAAAAGAAGAAAATAAGGAAATTTTATGAGGAAGATGTCAGACAGAACGCTGCTACTTAAACAGCTGCCTACGTAGACAGCCTACTTAGACACTCACTAGGTTTTGAGACAGACCCCATATCATTTTAAGAGTATCTGTCCTGAATTGGTATACGTGGGCTGGAGGTTAGGGAACCAGCCTTGTGACCATAAGGTTGCTGGTTCTATCTCTCATGAACCGACATGACATGACTGAAGTGCCCTTGAACAAGACACCTAACCCCTGACTGCTCTCTGGGCACAGTGGTAGGCTTGTCCACTGCTCTGTGCAAGTGTGCTCACTACTGCCCCCTAGTTTGTCTGTTTGCTAGTGTGAGTGTTGAAGTATCTGACTGTCAGTTTCTGCCGTTTTCCCCACAGAGGTTACCACTCGACGAGGTCAGAAGAGCGCAGGGACAGACGCCCCTTCAGCTCCTGTGAGGCGGACAAGGAGAAAGTAAAGCACTGATCCTGAAGATTATTTGTAAATATTCAAAGTGAAAGTCAGTTTTTATATATCGGAACAGGACAATTATGGTAGCTTTTTACTGTTATCTCTTTTTTTTCTTCACGTTTAACTGTTTTTATTGATAAACTGTATTGTTTAAAAAAAGACTTAATTTCTAAAGTGGCATCTTTCAAACTTTTCAAGATTTATTTTTTTAAGCTTGAAAACATTGGGGCATTTAAAGTGGGGTATTTTGTTTTGTTTTTTGGGAGGGTCACCCAAACCCCTGTAATTTCATTGTTTCTTAAAAATGTCAATGGTTTTTAGCATATACTCTTTTCTATACATTTTAAGTTGTGTTGTGTTGTGTTGGTTAAAAAAACAAAACAAATAATAAAATTAAAACAGTTCGAGGGATAGTAAACAAGTGTTTCTCCAAGCCGGTCACCAAGTACATGTTAAGTAAGGTAGTGTTTCATGTACCCTGTGTTGTAATTTCAGGTTTGGAAAGAAGTTGTTTACTTCAATAAACTTCATCTCGTTGCCTCATTTTTGTTGCTTGTTATTTGCGTATATGCACAAACACACTATTTATATCTACCTCTCTATCTACCTGTATCTACCTCTCTATCTATATCTACCTCTCTATCTACCTCTCTATCTATATCTACCTCTATCTCTATCTACCTCTCTATCTCTATCTACCTCTCTATCTATATCTACCTCTCTATCTACCTCTCTATCTCTATCTACCTCTCTATCTACCTCTCTATCTCTATCTACCTCTCTATCTATATCTACCTCTATCTCTATCTACCTCTCTATCTCTATCTACCTCTATATCTACCTCTATCTATATCTACCTCTCTATCTATATCTACCTCTATCTATATCTACCTCTCTATCTATATCTACCTCTCTATCTATCTCTCTATCTACCTCTATATCTACCTCTCTATCTATATCTACCTCTATATATACCTCTATCTATATCTACCTCTCTATCTATATCTACATCTATATCTACCTCTCTATCTATATCTACCTCTATATCTACCCCTCTATCTATATCTACCTCTCTATCTATATCTACCTCTATCTATATCTACCTCTCTATCTATATCTACCTCTCTATCTATATCTACCTCTCTATCTATATCTACCTCTCTATCTATATCTACCTCTATCTATATCTACCTCTATCTATATCTACCTCTCTATCTATATCTACATCTACCTCTATCTATATCTACCTCTATCTATATTTACCTCTCTATCTATATCTACATCTATATCTACCTCTCTATCTATATCTACCTCTCTATCTATATCTACCTCTCTATCTACCTCTCTATCTACCTCTCTATCTACCTCTATCTATCTCTATATCTACCTCTCTATCTACCTCTATATCTACCTCTCTATCTCTATATCTACCTCTATATCTACCTCTCTATCTACCTCTATCTATCTCTATATCTACTTCTCTATCTACCTCTATATCTACCTCTCTATCACTATATCTACCTCTATATCTACCTCTCTATCTATCTCTATATCTACCTCTATATCTACCTCTATCTATCTCTATATCTACCTCTATCTATCTCTATATCTACCTCTCTATCTACCTCTATCTATCTCTATATCTACCTCTCTATCTACCTCTATCTCTATATCTACCTCTCTATCTATATCTACCTCTATCTACCTGTATCTATCTCTATCTCTCTCTATCTATGTATATCTACCTCTCTATCTATATCTACCTCTCTATCTATATCTATCTATCTATCTATATCTACCTCTCTATCTATATCTACCTCTATATCTATATCTACCTCTCTATCTATATCTACCTCTCCATCTATATCTACCTCTATCTATATCTACATCTATATCTACCTCTCTATCTATATCTACCTCTCTATCTATATCTACCTCTATCTATATCTACCTCTCTATCTATATCTACATCTACCTCTATCTATATCTACATCTATATCTACCTCTATCTATATCTACATCTATATCTACCTCTATCTATATCTACCTCTCTATCTATATTTACCTCTCTATCTATATCTACATCTATATCTACCTCTCTATCTATATCTACCTCTATCTATATCTACCTCTCTATCTATATCTACCTCTCTATCTATATCTACCTCTCTATCTATATCTACCTCTATCTATATCTACCTCTCTATCTATATCTACATCTATATCTACCTCTCTATCTACCTCTATCTATCTCTATATCTACCTCTCTATCTACCTCTATATCTACCTCTCTATCTCTATATCTACCTCTCTATCTACCTCTATCTATCTCTATATCTACCTCTCTATCTACCTCTCTATCTCTATATCTACCTCTATATCTACCTCTCTATCTACCTCTATCTATCTCTATATCTACCTCTCTATCTACCTCTCTATCTACCTCTATCTATCTCTATATCTACCTCTCTATCTACCTCTATCTCTATATCTACCTCTCTATCTATATCTACCTCTATCTACCTGTATCTATCTCTATCTCTCTCTATCTATCTATATCTACCTCTCTATCTATATCTATCTATCTATCTATATCTACCTCTCTATCTATATCTACCTCTCTATCTATATCTATCTATATCTACCTCTCTATCTATATCTCTATCTATATCTACCTCTCTATCTATATCTACCTCTCTATCTATATCTACATCTATATCTACCTCTCTATCTATATCTACCTCTCTATCTATATCTACCTCTCTATCTATATCTACCTCTCTATCTATATCTACATCTATATCTACCTCTCTATCTATATCTACCTCTCTATCTATATCTACCTCTATCTATATCTACATCTATATCTACCTCTCTATCTATATCTACCTCTCTATCTATATCTACCTCTCTATCTATATCTACCTCTATCTATATCTACATCTATATCTACCTCTCTATCTATATCTACCTCTATCTATATCTACCTCTCTATCTATATCTACATCTACCTCTATCTATATCTACATCTATATCTACCTCTATCTATATCTACCTCTCTATCTATATCTACCTCTCTATCTATATCTACCTCTCTATCTATATCTACATCTATATCTACCTCTCTATCTATATCTACCTCTCTATCTATATCTACCTCTATCTATATCTACCTCTCTATCTATATCTACCTCTCTATCTATATCTACATCTATATCTACCTCTCTATCTATATCTACCTCTATCTATATCTACCTCTCTATCTATATCTACATCTATATCTACCTCTCTATCTACCTCTATCTATCTCTATATCTACCTCTCTATCTACCTCTATATCTACCTCTCTATCTCTATATCTACCTCTCTATCTACCTCTATATCTACCTCTCTATCTATATCTACCTCTATCTATCTCTATCTATCTCTATCTACCTCTATCTCTATATCTACCTCTCTATCTATATCTACCTCTATCTATCTCTATATCTACCTCTCTATCTATATCTACCTCTATCTATCTCTATATCTACCTCTCTATCTATATCTACCTCTATCTATCTCTATATCTACCTCTCTATCTATATCTACCTCTATCTATCTCTATATCTATCTCTATCTACCTCTCTATCTACCTCTATCTATCTCTATCTACCTCTATCTATCTCTATATCTACCTCTATCTATCTATCTACCTCTCTATCTATATCTACCTCTATCTACCTGTATCTATCTCTATCTCTCTCTATCTATGTATATCTACCTCTCTATCTCTATCTATATCTACCTCTCTATCTATATCTATCTATCTATCTATATCTACCTCTCTATCTATATCTACCTCTCTATCTACATCTATCTATATCTACCTCTCTATCTATATCTACCTCTATATCTACCTCTCTATCTATATCTATCTATCTATCTATCTATATCTACCTCTCTATCTATATCTACCTCTCTATCTATATCTCTATCTATATCTACCTCTCTATCTATATCTACCTCTATATCTACCTCTCTATCTATATCTACCTCTCTATCTATATCTACCTCTCTATCTATATCTATCTATATCTACCTCTATCTATATCTCTATCTATATCTACCTCTCTATCTATATCTACCTCTATATCTACCTCTCTATCTATATCTACCTCTCTATCTATATCTCTATCTATCTACCTCTCTATATCTCTCTCTATCTGTATATCTACCTCTCTATCTATATCTCTCTCTATCTGTCTATCTACCTCTCTATATCTCTCTATATCTCTCTCTGTCTATATCTGTCTCTATCTCTATCTCTCTGTCTATCTTTATATCTATCTCTATATCTCTCTCTATCTGTCTATCTTTATATCTACCTCTCTATCTATAACTGTCTATCTATATCTACCTCTCTATCTATATCTCTCTATCTATATATATCTACCTCTCTATCTATATCTCTCTATCTGTATATCTATATCTACTTCTCTATCTGTCTATATATCTACCTCTCTATATCTCTATCTGTCTCTATCTATATCTGTCTATCTCTATCTGTCTATCTCTATATCTACCTCTCTATCTATATCTCTCTCTATCTGTCTATCTCTATATCTACCTCTCTATCTATATCTCTCTCTATCTGTCTATCTCTATCTACCTGTCTCTCTATATCTACCTCTCTATATATCTCTATCTGTCTATCTCTATATCTACCTCTCTATCTATATCTGTCTATCTCTACATCTGTCTCTCTGTCTAGCTTTACATCTTCAAAGTAGAAGTGTCTAGAGTGCACAGTGAGTGGACACACTGTCTTGACCATTAAAGAACAGGCTAACAGAGAATCAGATGAACTACAGTCTGTTATTGTAGCTCCTATATGCTCAGTGGAGCTGATACAATGAAAAGTGAGTATAGAAACATGGGGCGGTAGGTCACAAACTTGGTATTGCCATTGAGTTCATTCTCAAGTTAGTATGATAATCGTCAGTCCTAAACAATATTGTGCCTCGTAGTGTATTGTGTATTGTGCGTACACTTGGTGGAGTTCAGTTGTAGCATCACCAACAAAGAAGTTTCTATGTGTCCCAATAAACTTGAATGGATATCATTACTATCCAAATAAAAACAAATGTATATCCAAAAGGCCAAAACTTGTTTTACTTTTAAGTCAATGGAACCAGAGTTCCTTGGGCATTTCTGTTTATCCATTCACCGTAGACAGGCCTCAGCTACACCCCACCCAGCATTACCTTCTCCTGGAGACCTCAGCTACACCCCTACCCGACAACACCTGCTTCTGGGGGCCTCAGCTACACCCCCACCCAAAATCACTTGCTCCTGGAAGCCCCAGCTAAACCCCCACCCAATATCACTTGCTCCTGGAGACCTCAGCTACACCCCCACCCAGCATTACCTTCTCCTGGAGACCTCAGCTACACCCCCACCCGACATCACCTTCTCCTGGAGGCCTCAGCTACACCCCCACCCAACATCACTTGCTCCTGGAGACCTCAGCGACACCCCCACCCAACATCACTTGCTCCTGGAGACCTCAGCGACACCCCCACCCAACATCACCTGCTCCTGGAGGCCCCAGCTAAACCCCCACCCAACATCACTTGCTCCTGAAGACCTCAGCGACACCCCCACCCAACATCACCTTCTCCTGGAGACCTCAGCTACACCCCCACCCGACATCACCTTCTCCTGGAGGCCTCAGCTACACCCCCACCCAACATCACTTGCTCCTGGAGACCTCAGCGACACCCCCACCCAACATCACTTGCTCCTGGAGACCTCAGCGACACCCCCACCCAACATCACCTGCTCCTGGAGGCCCCAGCGACACCCCCACCCAACATCACTTGCTCCTGGAGACCTCAGCGACACCCCCACCCAACATCACCTGCTCCTGGAGGCCCCAGCTAAACCCCCACCCAACATCACTTGCTCCTGGAGACCTCAGCGACACCCCCACCCAACATCACCTGCTCCTGGAGGCCCCAGCTAAACCCCCACCCAACATCACTTGCTCCTGGAGACCTCAGCGACACCCCCACCCAACATCACCTTCTCCTGGAGGCCCACTGCCTTGCACTATTTAGTGTTTTCCCAGCTCCCACCACACCCGATCCAACTAATTATCTCCTTAACAGCCCATATTGAGTTAAAGTGTTTGTGCTAAATCAGGGAAAGAACTCAAAGGTGTAGGACAGTGCACAGCCAGTGAACCTACACATGCATTATGAGTGTTATGGGGGAAAAGAATAAGAATCTGGATTTCTTTCTGCCTCACATAGTCCTGCATGAACCTCTCCACTGTGCAAATATAGGGGGAATATATATATATATATATATATATATATAATACTTATTAATGCAGAAATATTAAGGACGTCCATCGCGTGTCTCTATGAATGGAGGCGGAACTGAAATGCCGTGGTGGATGTTTCTGTGGTCCGTAGACGGTGAGACACTCGGCCGCTCTCCGAGGAGGGAGATTTAAGTTGGGGCTTGTGCTCGTTAGCTTTAGCACGTTAGCCTTTAGCCGCGAGCAGCTGCTGTTTAAAGATGGAGACTGATGAAGACATTAAAGCCACATCGAAAGGCTTTTACTGCAGACTGTGTGAGATTAACACGCCCAACAGTAAGTTTATTAAACCCCGAGATAAACGAGACGACGCTGCGTTAGCTTAGCTTAGCGTAGCTTAGCCCTCTGTGTGTAAGCGCAACGTACACAAAGTGATAAAAACACGAAAAAGGAATTAATTTAATCCCTCCTATGTGGTCAGGTACAATGTTTATTTAAGGGTTCACTTTTATTACAACGTACAGAACTAATAATCTAAGCTAATTAGTTTAGCTTGTTTTGTATAAACTTAGGAAGTTTGCTCCTGGTGTACTGATGCGTTGCTGAAGTAAACATTTAAGGAAATTAAGGCTAAAACTCATGAAAGGCTAAAACTAATGATCACCCGTCACTTTATTAGGTTCACCTCCTTATATCTGCTCTCACTGACCATACAGGAGCTCCACTTACAGACTGTAGTTCATCTGATTCTCTGTATACTTTATTACTCTGTTCTTTAATGATCAGGACCCCCCACAGGACCACCACAGAGCAGGTACTATTAGGGAGGTGGGTCATTCTCATCACTGCTGTGACACTGATGTGATGGTGGTGTGTTAGTGTGTGTGTGTGTGTGTCAAAACTATCCAGACAACAGTGTCCTGTGGGCAGTGACCTCTGATGAAGGGCTAGATGCAGTGCTTAATTTGTAAAACATCAGGTAATGGAACACTAAAGGTGGGGTGGTCCAGCAAGTGGGCAGTGAAGGAAAAGGTCCTGGAACACACAGACACAACATTGCTTCAAGTGTCCACATAGCATAGTAGCATTCTATGCAATAAGATAGAGCTAGCTTTAGTGAATGCAGTAAGGAGCTGCAACCATGAAATCTCAGAGAGGCCACTGGAGGGATCGTTTTTGCTAGAACACAGTGTCCTACAAATAAACCAACCAAACAAACAAAAAAAATTAAACCATTTCATGCTGCACAAAAACAACAATACATTTATGAATGTTTTTGAATGAATTATTCAAATTACTCCACAACGCAGCCATTGCATCTACAGTCTCCACTGGATTTCACCATTTGCTCTGCTTGTCTGTGGAAGTACGGTGTCCTTTAACAATCCAAGATCGCACACGTGGCACAGGGTTGAATTGTACGAGCGGTGGACCAACAAGTTTCATAAACTGAAGAGGCGATAACGTGGGAGTGCGCATGGGAGTGCGCATGGGTGCACGCTGTGACTGGCAAATCAGGTTCATTTGAGAGAAACCCTGCTCGCACTCTGCACTTGTGATTTATTTTAATTTACTTCATAAATAAATCCCCATGTTAAAATAATAAAAACCTCATAGAGGTGCTGGATCCATATCAATAGGTTCCGGAACGCAGGTACTCAAAATACGAGAGGTGCTGGATCTTGTTCCGGCAAGATCCGGCACAAATTAAGCCCTGGCTAGATGAGCTGTAGTCTCTAGCTTTACATCTTCAGTAGAAGTGTCTAGAGTGCACAGTGAGTGGACACACTGTCTTGACCATTAAAGAACAGGCTAACAGAGAATCAGATGAACTACAGTCTGTTATTGTAGCTCCTATATGCTCAGTGCAGCTCTGTATACTTTATTACTCTGTTCTTTAATGATCAGGACCCCCACAGGACCACCACAGAGCAGATACTATTAGGGAGGTGGTCATTCTCAGCACTGCAGTGACGCTGACATGATGATGGTGCTGGTGTATTAGTGTGTGTTTGCTGGGGTGAGTGGATCAGACACAGCAGTCACTGTGGCCACTCTATTAGACACTCCTACCTCAGAGGAGAGATGATGGCTCATCTGCTTGGTCACAATATGCAGTTGGCTCTGTGTGTGTGTGTGTGTGTATGTATGTGTATATATATATATATATATATATATATATATATATGTATATGTATATGTATATATATATATATATATATATGTATGTGTGTGTGTGTGTGTGTGTATATATATATGGGGTGTGTTTAAAAATCTATTCAAATCGATCTTCATTTGAATAATCCGAGATCTGGCTGGGGGTGCACATCAGTTAAGCATGGCTGGAGCACAAGTGAAGGCGCCCCAGAACTAGAAAGCAGATGTTTGGCTACATTTTGGATTCAGAAACCAGGACAGTATATAAACATATAAACACTAAAGTTTTTAGTAAAGGTAGGTTGAGTGTTCCTTGTACATTTACCTCATTAGTTCTCTGAAAATCTCTCTTCATATTCAAACAAAACATATTATTGTAACTGAAATATCCCTAAAGGAATACATATTGAATTGAATTCAATCGAAAATCAAATTGAATTGGGATCGAATTGATCCGGGAAATCAGTGGCGATACCCAGCCCTTTTATATATATATATATATATATCATGCAAGGACCACTGCTGTGACTGATCCACTCACACCAGCACAACAACACACAACCACATCAGTGTCACTGCAGTGCTGAGAATGATTCTGTAAACTATAGCATGCTAACACCAGCTATTCCTAATGTACTAAACAACTCAGCTTCCATGTTTGACAAGGCTCGGTGGTTTGTTTAGGGTTTTTTTTTGGATGAGGTTAGTACAAATTGCATCGGTAGCTCACGAGTGGCTGCGTTCAGCTGCTTGACCACCTCGTAATTCTTAGTGACCCTCAGGGTTAGGGTTGGAAAAGACATTCTCATTTATCACAGCTTACAACAGAGCTTCTAGTATGGGCATGATGCTACAGCACGAGTATTGGACGTACAGAGAGCTCCACGTTCATGAGGTTCAGTTTGCATATGAAGTAAAAGGCCTGAAACTTGCCCCGGATAAGATAACTAGAGATGGAAGGATCGTTCGGCTGTGTATCGGTATTTCTTCAATTTAGCCGCCCGAGAGTCGATCGATGGTGTTAAACAAATTAATTTCTGTATTTCCAGCTAGCATTTCGTTGAAACCCCCTCCGGCCATCTCCCTGCAATTCCTATCTGAACCACTAGGTGGAAACACATACCCTTTCGTTTTCCACAGACTGACTAAAGCAGCGGCGAGAACAGTTTTCCGTTGCGTTGCGTCCGTCTGGCAGTTTTTTACCGTATGTGACTCAGACTCATCCAGAGCGTTTTTTAAAATCTGTAAAATAAACCGTGTCTCGTTGGGGAACCAAGACAAAGACATTTAACACTAATAATCTGATACGGTTTTTAGAGACACCACGCGGCTGAATACAGTGAGTATCAGTAAACAGCAGAGCTAGCACACACAGCTAGCACAAAACAAACAACCCAGAACACCTACAGACCAGATCTGACCAGTACAAACAGAACAACAGCAACAATTCAATATTCTACATTTAATGATTACAGATTTAGTTTAAAATAAGAGTCTGAGTTTAATGACTGCAGTTTTTACTGTATTTATTTAATTAACTCTTTTTAGTTTTAAATTAAGGGTCTAAATGTAATGATTGCAGTTTTGGAGATATTTGTTTGATTTATTTGTTTATTTACTGTTAATTTAGTTAAAAATGTTATTCTGTTTCATATGAGCTCGTTAAAAATAGTAATAAACCAGTTTAGACCATGTTTCATGACTTGCTTGCGCTAATAACTACATATAGCCCCGCCCTTAATCGGTATTGGCTATTGGCCGATCGTGCTGAAAGGTGATCAGCGATGGGAATCGGCCTCAAAAACTCTGATCGGTCCATCTCTAGAGATAACAATGGCTTAAGACTATATAGTGTGCAGTAAAGTGTGTGCAGTGGCTTAAAGCAGTGGCTTAAACTATCAAAATAAGATGCTTATGTTTTAAGGACGCTGTATCTGTTATCTTAGATTAGTTAGTCAGCAGATTAAGCGCTTGTGTGTTTCCTCAGTTTGTAATGGGAGTGTCGGGAGGCGGATTGAGCAGCTAATGGTAATGGAGCAGGAATGGTTTTTGGAGCCGTGCATTGATTTTCAGGACTTTATTAGAAATTAAATCAAGTAAAAGTGCTGTTATGTCTACTTCTATTAAGAACACAGCCATCGAGCTGTCCCGTTTTCTTGACACAGTGTTTGTTTGGCTACATATAAATGCTTTGGCTCTGCTAATCAGCCACGTTGCCTTCTTATCCAGAGTTCAGTCTTGAAGACCATCTAAAAGGCAAGAAGCACCAGCACCTATGCAGACTGAGGGCCAAGAGGAAGGCTCAGGAGGAGAGCAGCCTCTTCGTCAGCGGCTTTAAGCCAGATACAGCCAGGACGGAGCTGGCCGAGTACTTTCAGCAGTTCGGGCCGGTGTCTGAAGTCATCATGGACAAGGAGAAGGTCAGTACAGGTTTCAGCAGAAGATGTGCTGGGTGTTATGTAAATAGCTGAGGCCCCAGTACCGCCCTCTGAGGTACACCGTATATATAACTCTAGTGTGTTCGTGTGTTCGTCTGCAGGGTGTGTATGCCATAGTGGAGTTCAGCGAGCTGGAGAGCACGCAGGCTGCGCTGGCTCAGCTGGAGCACAGTATGGATGGACTGAAGCTCCGGGTGAAGCCCAGGGAGAGGAAGGAGTTCAAGCTGGCCACCAAAGGAAAACATGACCCGAAGAAACCCCAGATCGGTCTGGAGAAGCTCAACTACGAGCTCTGTCAAGCTGCCTCGGTAAGAGCCAGCGCGTACACTCTGCTAAGTGATTCAGATTCCTTTGTTTTTATTTGCTCTGGATGACCCTTATAGGAAAGGCCGTTCACGCTGCTGTGTTTGCAGTACCACCAGGCTTCTATGTAGAGATGGACCGATCAGAGTTTTTGAGGCCGATTCCAGTCGCCGATCACCTTTCAGGACGATCGGCCGATAGCCAATACCAATCGAGGGCGGGGCTATATGCCTATATGTAGCTATTAGCGCAAGCAAGTCATGAAACATGGTCTAAACTGGTTTATTACCATTTTTAACGAGTTCATATGAAACAGAATAATATTTTTAATAAAATTAAATAAACAAAGTGAATCAAACAAATATCCCCAATACTGCAATCATTACATTTAGACTCTAAATTTAAAACAAAAAAGATAATTAAATAAATACAGTAAAAACTGCAGTCATTAAACTCAGACTATTGTTATTTTAAACTAAATTTGTAATCATTAAATGTAGAATATTGAATTGTTGCTGCTGTTCTGTTCATACCGGTCAGATCTGGTCTGCACGGGTTTCTGTACTCTGAAGTAGGGCTGCCGCTATCGATTATTTTAGTAATGGAGTACTCTCTCAATTTTTCTGAGTAATCTGATAAAATATATTTTATATTAATTAGTAAGCAATAGTAAATATATATGATAAAACAAGACCGGTTTCTCAACATTTCTTGCTTAAATTGCATATAATACAGTTTAAAAGAAAACATTTTAATAATTACTATTATTGAAATATATTACTAGACCTATGTATCATACTGTAAGTTCACAAGACTGGCTACTGTACACTGTTACTATACTGAAGCCTGTACTACACTTACTTACTGACCCACTAACTGTAAACAAACTAAACTGAATATACTCTCTGTATAGATTTGGTGCTTTTTAGGCTCCAAATTGCTACAAACACCACCTGATATTTAGTTTACTGTGTATTTTATGCATCACTAGGAGGGAAACGTATGTGTTCTTCTGAGTGTGTGTTTGTTTGTAACTATTTTCCACCTAGTGGTTCAGATAGGAATTGCAGGGACATGTCTGGTGGGGTTTTCCGGAGAGCTACATGAAACACTAGCTGGAAATACAAATTAGGCTCACGCTGAATTGGAGAAATATCGGCCGATCACATATTTTGAAAAGAAATCGGCCGATACATAGCCATATCCTTCCATACAAAACCCAGACCCGTGTCATTTAGAATGGGAGAAAAACGAAATACTCAAACAGATTTGAGTTTAAAATTAAAATCTGACTCGAGCCGTTACTAGTTCATATTAACAGTTCACATCCATCACCCAAAATCACCCAAAATCACCCAAAATCACCCAAAATCAAAAGGCCTCATAACAAAGCCTGATATCTTTGGTGTTCATTACGGGGAAGAGAATTGATTATTATTCAAACGAAGGTAATTACCTGCCTTTCTAGATACCTTACATCAATTAGGCTCCTTGTCTGTGGTGTAGTAGACCACACAGTCTGGAGCTGAGGCGAGTTACACGGCAAAGGTATGCTGACTCAGGGCGGACCCCCGACCTCGACCGCAGTGCTGGTTTGACCCACACTCGTCTGTTTGTCGTTTTTTTCCTTCCTTGTTTTTCCCCCCATAGAGTCCTATTCATTTTCAGTCACAGCCGAACATCATGGCTTCAGTTAACCTACAGCCTCCGAACTGCCTCTACTTACTCAGAGCAGATCACCAACCTCTAATCTACAGACACACTCACCTGCACTCCTCTATTCGTTGTTTATTCATCCCTCGTTCCTCCCATAGTCCTATTCATTTTCAGTTACACCCGAACATCATGGCTTCAGTTAACCTACAGCCTCCGAACTGCCTCTACTCACTCAGAGCAGATCACCAATCTCTAATCTACAGATACACTGACCTGCACTCCTCTATTTGTTGTTTATTCATCCCTCGTTCCTCCCATAGAGTCCTATTCATTTTCAGTTACACCCGAACATCATGGCTTCAGTTAACCTACAGCCTCCGAACTGCCTCTACTCACTCAGAGCAGATCACCAACCTCTTATCTACAGATACACTGACCTGCACTCCTCTATTCGTTGTTTATTCATCCCTCGTTCCTCCATAGAGTCCTATTCATTTTCAGTCACACCCAAACCTCATGGTTTCATTTATCCTACAGCCTTCAAACTGTCTGTACTTACTTAGAGCAGATCACCAACCTCTTATCTACAGACATACTGACCTGCACTCCTCTATTCGTTGTTTATTCATCCCTCGTTCCTCCAATAGAGTCCTATTTATTTTCAGTTACACCCGAACATCATGGCTTCATTTAACCTACAGCCTCCGAACTGCCTCTACTCACTCAGAGCAGATCACCAACCTCTTATCTACAGACATACTGACCTGCACTCCTCTATTCGTTGTTTATTCACAGCCATCTTTTCTAGGTTTAAAGTTATGATTCAGCAGGATTAGAGCAGTTCTTATGTGTAAAGCCGTTAGTGGTAATTGAAGGAACAGCAGATTACGATGGTCAGAACACTGGCCTGTTCCTCTGAAGGTGCTTCACCCTCAGTGTCCTGCTGGTCAGTGCATAAGTTCTTCTGTGCCTTTGTGTTTGTACCAGGTAAACGAGCAGATACAGAAAGTGATGGAGACCTTCCAGCTGAGTGAAAATGACCAGAAAGCCAGAGATCTACTCGTTCAGCTGCTCCAGGAGGTCTTCACAGAGTTCCTGCCAGGTCAGTGTGTACCCTCGCTCACCGTTTGCTACGTCCGCGGGTGATAGTGTGTTATATTGGCTGTGGTCGTTAGAGAGTCTGGTGGCTTTTTTTTTATTTTATGAGGTGAATATTTGCTCACTTTGACAGGAAAGGTATCTTCTGACCTGCAGAGTAATTTTTCAAGATGAGGTTCCTGCCAGAACGTGAGAAAATGAAATGCTGAAGCTCGTAAATGCTTCAGTGAAAGCTCTTGAATTTTTAAACCAACACAGCACACACTCACACACCACCACCACTACGTCACTGCAGTACTGAGAATGATCCACTACTCAAATAGTACCTGCTCTGTGGTGGTCCTGTGGGGGTCCTGACCATTACAGAACAGGGTAGCAGAGTATAGAGATGGACTGCAGTGTGTAATGTGGTCAGAGAGTGTAGAAGCAAGGAGGACCTAAAATTTATATATAAATAAAAATGTGTGTATATGTATTTAATTATATGTATATATAGTGTAATGTATTTAATATATAATTAATTTATTATTATATTATTTTATTTGATGTATTATATAATCAAATGATTAATGTATAGTGTATATATGTATAGTAATAGTGTGTGTATGTATTGTTTGTTGCAGACTGCCAGATTATACCTTTCGGCTCCTCCGTGAACACTTTCGGCATCCACTCATGTGACCTGGACCTGGTCTTGGATCTGGAGCACACTAAAGAATTCCAGTCTCGAGGAAAGAAGTCTGAGCAGGTCTGTGACCTTTTGTACGTGTTTTAAAAGTGTGAGAGTATTTTATTTTTTGGTGGTTGTGCTGTTTGGTGTATAATACCTGTGGAATTAATTGGTTTACTTGTAAACAAAGTACTTCAGAGTTAGTTTGGTGTGGTGTGGTTCTCAAGAAACACAATTGGAACCAGACGTCCAGAGCAAGCAACGCCTCTAAAAGCTCCCTTACAGAACGTTAAGTAAAATGGACTCGAACATGTGGTCAGATGTCGCTTTATAATAATAATAATAATTTTCAGAAGATTTTCCTCCAAATGATCCCAAAAAACACCTGCCTTTTTAGATACTATCACTATTTTACCATTCTGAGTTTTCTGGTGTAGTGGTTAGTACGGTGGTGTAGTGGTTAGTATGGTGGTGTAGTGGTTAGTACGGTGGTGTAGTGGTTAGTATGGTGGTGTAGTGGTCAGTATGGTGGTGTAGTGGTTAGTACGGTGGTGTAGTGGTTAGTATGGTGGTATAGTGGTTAGTACGGTGGTGTAGTGGTCAGTATGGTGGTGTAGTGGTCAGTATGGTGGTGTAGTGGTTAGTATGGTGGTGTAGTGGTTAGTACGGTGGTGTAGTGGTTAGTATGGTGGTGTAGTGGTTAGTATGATGGTGTGGTGGTTAGTACGGTGGTGTAGTGGTTAGTATGGTGGTGTAGTCGTTAGTACGGTGGTGTAGTGGTTAGTACGGTGGTGTAGTGGTTAGTATGGTGGTGTAGTGGTTAGTACGGTGGTGTAGTGGTTAGTATGGTGGTGTAGTGGTCAGTATGGTGGTGTAGTGGTTAGTATGGTGGTGTAGTGGTTAGTATGGTGGTGTAGTGGTTAGTATGGTGGTGTAGTGGTTAGTATGGTGGTGTAGTGGTTAGTACGGTGGTGTAGTGGTTAGTATGATGGTGTAGTGGTCAGTATGGTGGTGTAGTGGTTAGTATGGTGGTGTAGTCGTTAGTACGGTGGTGTAGTGGTTAGTACGGTGGTGTAGTGGTTAGTATGGTGGTGTAGTGGTTAGTATGGTGGTGTAGTGGTTAGTATGGTGGTGTAGTGGTTAGTACGGTGGTGTAGTGGTTAGTATGGTGGTGTAGTGGTTAGTATGGTGGTGTAGTGGTCAGTAAGGTGGTGTAGTGGTCAGTATGGTGGTGTAGTGGTTAGTACGGTGGTGTAGTGGTTAGTATGGTGGTGTAGTGGTTAGTATGGTGGTGTAGTGGTTAGTACGGTGGTGTAGTGGTTAGTACGGTGGTGTAGTGGTTAGTATGGTGGTGTAGTGGTCAGTATGGTGGTGTAGTGGTTAGTACGGTGGTGTAGTGGTTAGTATGGTGGTGTAGTGGTTAGTATGGTGGTGTAGTGGTTAGTATGGTGGTGTAGTGGTTAGTACGGTGGTGTAGTGGTCAGTATGGTGGTGTAGTGGTTAGTATGGTGGTGTAGTGGTTAGTATGGTGGTGTAGTGGTTAGTACGGTGGTGTAGTGGTTAGTACGGTGGTGTAGTGGTTAGTACGGTGGTGTAGTGGTTAGTACGGTGGTGTAGTGGTTAGTATGGTGGTGTAGTGGTTAGTATGGTGGTGTAGTGGTCAGTAAGGTGGTGTAGTGGTCAGTATGGTGGTGTAGTGGTTAGTACGGTGGTGTAGTGGTTAATATGGTGGTGTAGTGGTTAGTATGGTGGTGTAGTGGTTAGTATGGTGGTGTAGTGGTTAGTATGGTGGTGTAGTGGTTAGTACGGTGGTGTAGTGGTTAGTATGGTGGTGTAGTGGTCAGTATGGTGGTGTAGTGGTCAGTATGGTGGTGTAGTGGTTAGTATGGGGATGTAGTGGTCAGTATGGTGGTGTAGTGGTCAGTATGGTGGTGTAGTGGTCAGTACGGTGGTGTAGTGGTCAGTACGGTGGTGTAGTGGTCAGTATGGTGGTGTAGTGGTCAGTATGGTGGTGTAGTGGTTAGTATGGTGGTGTAGTGGTCAGTATGGTGGTGTAGTGGTTAGTATGGTGGTGTAGTGGTTAGTATGGTGGTGTAGTGGTCAGTATGGTGGTGTAGTGGTTAGTATGGTGGTGTAGTGGTTAGTATGGTGGTGTAGTGGTCAGTATGGTGGTGTAGTGGTTAGTATGGTGGTGTAGTGGTCAGTATGGTGGTGTAGTGGTCAGTATGGTGGTGTAGTGGTCAGTATGGTGGTGTAGTGGTCAGTATGGTGGTGTAGTGGTCAGTATGGTGGTGTAGTGGTCAGTATTGTGGTGTAGTGGTTAGTATGGTGGTGTAGTGGTTAGTATGGTGGTGTAGTGGTCAGTATGGTGGTGTAGTGGTCAGCACTGTCTCCTCACAGTAAGATGATCTGGGTTGGATTCCCGGTCTGGGTGGTTCTGTGTGGAGTGTGTATCTCCGGGTGCTCCGGTTTCCTCCCACAGTCCAAACACATGCATGTTAGGATCCTCACTCTAAACTGCCTGTAGGTGTGAGAGTGTGTGTGAGTGTGTGTGAGTGTGTGTTGGCCATGTGATGGACTGGCGACCTGTCCATGGTGTACTCCGCCTTCACCTGATAAATTAAATGACTGTATTTGTCTTGTAGAAAGAAATGTACAATTAACCATTTCACACCAAACGTCTCAGATTAACTGAACTATGTATACAATGATGCTTTGAACTGTTTCGGAAACAAATATAATTAAATTAAATGAGACGTTCGTTATGAAGATCAGAAATATCAAACTCTGAAACACTTTGTTGTCATTTTCCAACAGACGGGAGAAAATCAGTCGGAGGACGGTCGCTCTGAAGACTCCATCCTCTCGGACATCAACCTCGCCACGGCCACCCCGGCTGAGGTGCTGGACCTGGTGTCGGCCATTCTGCAGAAGTGCGTGCCCGGGGTCCACAAAGTCCAGTCGCTGAGCACCGCTCGGCTTCCTGTGGCCAAGTTCAGCTATCGCCAACTGAACCTAGAGGGCGACATCACCATCAACAACAGGTAACAACAAAACACCTGAAGCTGCATCAACGTTCATGTCTGCTTAAAGCTGTGCAGTACTTTGACTGGCCCCTGTTAAATGACTAGTTATGTTGATTGGTGGAAATATTACTACATCAAAACTAGGACTGTGTATTATCGAGAACCTGACGATACAATACATATCACAATACGGCGGTCACGATTCAGTATATCGTGATATACCGCGATACTGCAGGCAAAGTGATATACAGTGATTTTTCAAATCCTACTATTAAAACACACCACTATATAAACAGGTTTGCTGATGCTTACAATAGCACTGCGCCCTTGTGCTGCTTGTTAATGTTGGAGTGGAGCTGAAACTGGATTACAACACTGCCATCTAGTGGTCAGCGGTTAAAGGAAAAACAAATACAGTGTCGCCATATCACAAACAATATTGTCCATTTCTCAATTAATGTAAGTGTATCAGATGATTTTTAAAGAATAAAATGTTTGTATTAAAGTCTATTTTTGTATAGAGGCTTATTTTACATATAGTTCTATTATCAGTAATTCTCAGTCCTCTGTCTAAATCTCCTGGTACGACCACCAATCCAAGTTAAGGATGTTATTGGACTAATTGGTTGTTAGGACACTCAATTGTGATCACAGCTGAAAAACATTCTACTAATAAGTGAGTATAAAAGGGAACAACATTCTAGGTTAGTTTAGTATCTGAAGATCAGCAGTTGATGGTTTGCTGACCGACTCACAATGACCAGAAAGAAACAACTTTCTTTAGAGACCCGTCAGTCCATTGTTGTGTTAAGGAAGAAGATACTCCATTAAAACAAGAACATTTCACTGTGATCCTCACTTCACACTCGGGTTTGTATGCGACGATGGAGAGAGAGCGCTTATGCTGTAATGGTTGTTAACACAGCGGCTCTGTTCTGTTTTCTTTAAGTACGTTAGTCTCGAGTGCTGGAAGTTAAGTAGTATCTGAGTAATATCTGAGTAGTATCTGAGTAATATCTGAGTAATATCTGAGTAGTATCTGAGTGATATCTGAGTAGTATCTGAGTGATATCTGAGTAGTATCTGAGTAATGTCTGAGTAGTATCTGAGTGATATCTGAGTAGTATCTGAGTGATATCTGAGTAGTATCTGAGTGATATCTGAGTAATGTCTGAGTAGTATCTGAGTGATATCTGAGTAATGTCTGAGTAGTATCTGAGTGATATCTGAGTAGTATCTGAGTGATATCTGAGTAGTATCTGAGTGATATCTGAGTAGTATCTGAGTAGTATCTGAGTAATATCTGAGTAGTATCTGAGTAGTATCTGAGTAGTATCTGAGTGGTATCTGAGTAGTATCTGAGTGGTATCTGAGTGGTATCTGAGTGGTATCTGAGTGATATCTAAGTGATATCTGAGTGATATCTGAGTAGTATCTGAGTGATATCTGAGTAGTATCTGTGTGATATCTGAGTAGTATCTGAGTAGTGTCTGAGTAGTATCTGAGTGATATCTGAGTGATATCTGAGTAGTATCTGAGTAGTATCTGAGTGATATCTGAGTAGTATCTGAGTGGTATCTGAGTGATATCTAAGTGATATCTGAGTAGTATCTGAGTGATATCTGAGTAGTATCTGAGTAGTATCTGAGTAGTATCTGAGTAGTATCTGAGTAGTATCTGAGTGATATCTAAGTAGTATCTGAGTGATATCTGAGTAGTATCTGAGTGATATCTAGGTGATATCTGAGTAGTATCTGAGTGATATCTAGGTGATATCTGAGTAGTATCTGAGTAGTATCTGAGTGATATCTAGGTGATATCTGAGTAGTATCTGAGTAGTATCTGAGTGATATCTGAGTAGTATCTGAGTAGTATCTGAGTGATATCTGAGTAGTATCTGAGTGATATCTGAGTAGTATCTGAGTGATATCTGAGTAGTATCTGAGTAGTATCTGAGTGATATCTGAGTGATATCTAAGTGATATCTGAGTAGTATCTGAGTGATATCTGAGTAGTATCTGAGTGATATCTGAGTAGTATCTGAGTAGTATCTGAGTAATATCTGAGTAGTATCTGAGTAATATCTGAGTAGTATCTGAGTGATATCTGAGTAGTATCTGAGTGATATCTAAGTGATATCTGAGTAGTATCTGAGTAGTATCTGAGTGATATCTGAGTAGTATCTGAGTGATATCTGAGTAGTATCTGAGTAGTATCTGAGTGATATCTGAGTAGTATCTGAGTGATATCTGAGTAGTATCTGAGTGATATCTGAGTAGTATCTGAGTGATATCTGAGTGATATCTGAGTAGTATCTGAGTAGTATCTGAGTAGTATCTGAGTAGTATCTGAGTAGTATCTGAGTGATATCTGAGTAGTATCTGAGTGATATCTGAGTAATATCTGAGTGATATCTGAGTAGTATCTGAGTGATATCTGAGTAGTATCTGAGTGATATCTGAGTAGTATCTGAGTAGTATCTGAGTAGTATCTGAGTGATATCTGAGTAATATCTGAGTAGTATCTGAGTGATATCTGAGTAGTATCTGAGTGATATCTGAGTAGTATCTGAGTAGTATCTGAGTGATATCTGAGTGATATCTGAGTAGTATCTGAGTAGTATCTGAGTGATATCTGAGTAGTATCTGAGTAATATCTAAGTGATATCTGAGTGATATCTGAGTAGTATCTGAGTAGTATCTGAGTAGTATCTGAGTGATATCTGAGTAGTATCTGAGTAATATCTAAGTGATATCTGAGTGATATCTGAGTAGTATCTGAGTAGTATCTGAGTAGTATCTGAGTGATATCTGAGTAGTATCTGAGTAATATCTGAGTAGTATCTGAGTGATATCTGAGTAGTATCTGAGTGATATCTGAGTAGTATCTGAGTAATATCTAAGTGATATCTGAGTGGTATCTGAGTAGTATCTGAGTAGTATCTGAGTGATATCTGAGTGATATCTGAGTGATATCTGAGTGATATCTGAGTGATATCTATGTAATATCCGGGAAGCTCTGGCTGCTCCGGAGAGACTCTCTGTGTAACAGTAACGTGTTAATGTGTGTATTACACTAGAGCAGTTAGCTTTAGCCCCGGAGCTAACATAGCCGCACCATTATAAACATCACTGTTCGTTAAAAATATAAATTATAAGTTATTATAAATTATTATTATTATAAACTAATCATTTTCACTTGTTTGGCCGAACAGCACCAACAACACGGACGTGCCTGAATTTTAATCACCGCTACCAAACATTGATATCGGCCGATGCCGATATATTAAAAAGGGCAAATATCGGTTTGATATATCGGTCGATCTCTAATCTAGACGTAACATTTAAACATGGTTTAAGGTTGAAAACATACTGTTCACTCCCCCCAACCATACTTTATACTCACCTGAACAGTGAGAACTCTCTATATATGAGCTACAGTCGTGTATCCTGCTAACTGTAGTTAGCTTTTTAGGTTTGAAGCTTAAACATTTTCTATCAAAGTGCTGTGAAATGCTGTGTTTACATTTTAATGGGCAGTTATTTTGAAATATCAGTGTAAATCCTATGTCCCTCTGTGGCAGCATGTCTCATTATTAGTTCCTCTCTCTCTCTCTCTCTCTCTCTCTCTCTCTCTCTCTCTCTCTCTCTCTCTCTCTCTCTCTCTCTCTCTCTCTCTCTCTCTCTCTCTCTCTCTCAGACTGGCAGTCAGAAACACCCGGTTCCTGCAGCTCTGTTCTGGGCTGGACTGTCGAGTCCGACCGCTGGTCTACACGGTGCGACTCTGGGCCAAGCAGAAACAGCTGGCAGGTACTGCACCTGAGATTCAGACCTTTGTTGACCTTCGTTTAATGCTCTGTATTTAGGAGACCAGTATATTTACCCACTGTGACCAGAAGGTGGCAGCATATCTTTGCTTTTAGGAAAACCTCACACTCAGCCACGTACCTACCCCTACCTTGACTTGGCCTCAGCATGTTAAGTTGTATGCTGCTTCCTGGTGATGCCCTGATGAGCCTTGGCTTGTATTGGTCGTCTGTTCTTCTCTGTTAGGTAATCCGTTCGGCGGTGGGCCGTTGCTGAATAACTACGCGCTAACGCTGCTGGTCATCTTCTACCTGCAGAACGTGAGCCCACCTGTACTGCCTTCAGTGGAGCAACTCAAGAACATGGCCTGTATGTGTGTTTTTCCCAAGAAACTGTACAATAATCAGACTTGCCATCAGACCAACTTTTCCCTGTTTGTATGTTGTCCTGTTTGTTGTGTTGTGTATTTACAGTGGGTACATTTTATTTATTAAAAAAGAAAAACTGAAACATCACATGGTCGTAAGTATTCAGACCCTTTACTCAGTATTAAGTAGAAGCACCCATTTGAGCTAGTACAGTCATGAGTCTCCTTGGGGATCCTCTGCCATTCTTCCTTGTAGATCTTCTCCAGTTCCGTCAGGTTGGTGAACGTTGGTGGACAGTCATTTTCAGGTCTCTCCAGAGATGCTCATTTGGGTTTAGATCAGAGCTCTGGCTTTAAAATGTAACTACATTCTGTTACAATGTTTGCAACTCATATTGAGGAATAACAGTAAAAACTAGAGATGGACCGATCAGCGTTTTTAAGCCCGATTCCGATCGCCAATCACCTTTTAGCACGATCGGCCGATAGTAGATACCGATTGAGGGTGGGGCTATATGCCACGGCGGGGCTACATGTAGTTATTAGCGCAAGCAAGTCATGAAACATGGTCTAAACTGGTTTATTACCATCTTTAACGAGCTCATATCAAACAGCATAATATTTTAACTAAATTAACAGTAAATAAACAAAATAAATCAAACAAATATCTCCAAAACTGCAATCATTACATTTAGACCCTTAATTTAAAACAAAAAAAGATAATTAAATAAATTCAGTAACTGCAGTCATTAAACTCAGACTCTTATTTTAAACTAAATCTGTAATCATTAAATGTAGAATCTTGAATTGCTGCTGCTGTTCTGTTTGTACCGGTCAGATCTGGTCTGTAGGTGTTCTGGGTTGTTTGTTTAGTGTTAGCTGTGTGTTCTAGCTCTGCTGTTTGCTGATACTCACTGTGTTCAGTGCTGTATCAGATTAATAGAGTTAAATGTCTTGGTTCCTCAACGAGACACACTGATTTACTAATTTTAAAAACGTCCTGGATGAGTCTGAGTCACGTACGGTAAACACTGCCAGACGGACGACATGTTTTCTATCAGCGCATGCCGTGAACTGGTCTCACGAGGCGGCTGCTTTAGTCAGTCTGTGGAAAATGAAAGGGTGTGTATTTCCACCTAGTGGTTCAGATAGGAATTGCAGGGAGCTCTTCCTGATTGAAACACTAGCTGGAAAAACAGAAATTAGACTCATTTGTTTAACGCCATCGATCGGCTCTCGAGATTGGCTAAATTGGAGCAATATCGGCCGATACCAATACATAGCCTATCGATCCTTCCATCTCTGGTAAAAATGCTTGACCCTTCCACCCACTGCACTTCTAAAAGGAAGTCAGAAGGGACTTCTCTGCTGTCAGACTTCATTTCTCTTTGAATAAGTACATAAGCAGTCTTTTATGTTTAGAATGACAAGAATCGGACAGTCCTCAGTAGGAAGACGAGGAGGAGGAGGAGCTGGACAGCTGATTTAAGAACAAAGAACATTAACGTGTTGGTCTCTTTTCTCGTTCTGGTTCCTCCAGGTGAGGAGGAGCAGTGTGTGATTGACGGTTGGGACTGCACCTTTCCCAGCCAGCCTTTTACCGTCCCACCCAGTAAAAACACAGAGGATCTTTGTAAGTACAGACTAACACAGTATATCAAACGCCCCTCTTGTACATTCTTGCACAGTTCAGCTTCAACCCTGACCTTACAAGACGACATCTATTATTATTAATCATCCCTATATAGCCTTGTTCACCAAGATAGAGGTCTACATTCCCGTCTGACTCTGTAGGACTCATGGGTTCTACCACAGCGTCTTGGGGACTAAATGTCAGTGTCGTGTGGGAGCAGTTGACCAGTCAAGAAGAAGGGGGTCAACCTAGAACTGTAGAAAGAACCCACAAATTAATAAATACACCTTGTAAAATTATAGTAATTACACTAGAAATACCATGCAAAATTAATATAGGAGAAAACAACTAATAATCTATAAGAAAGGAATTAACCATAGTTTTTTTTTTAAAAATGCACACAGTTAAGCCCACTAGTGGCATGTCTGGCACATGACATGTATTTTAATTTGTGAATACTGTATGCCAACGTATGGGAATGTGAAAAAGAGCGAGCTGGAACGTCCACATTGTGGGTGGAAGGAGGACAAATGTTGCAGAATTTTGGTGGGAGCAGGATTTTAAAAGGTCAGTCCCCTAAAGACCCCTACTCCAAGGTCCCCAGTTGGATCAGCCGTGACCGATTAAGGTTCAGAATAACTCTGCAGAGAGTTTGGTACGTTTGGCCAAGTGTTAAAAGCTGATTGTGAGCCCAGAAGCAGTCCAGAGAACTAATTCCTGGAAATTCCTCTTGATATCTGAGGTCTGAGGATTTGCTCTTCAACTGTATACGTGGAAGCCATACGCTGTGCTGTATTTGGGGTTTACGTCCTGTGACTGCACGAGGAAAGAATTGTTGTGGACTAAAAGCCCTGGTCTTTTTGGTTTCTTTACCTTTTTCTTAAAATTTGATGTCCACGGGTCAGTGGTGTCTCTGAGAGAGGGTCACGCCCTGCCCATTACAGACTTCCTCAGGGAAGAGGAGATGCCCGACCCCAAACTGGGCCCTGTAAACATCCTTGACCCCTTTGAGGTCCACCACAATGTGGCAAGGAACCAGTGTTAATTTCGTTGACGAAATATTTTCGTCAACAAACCTTTTTTTCATGACGATACGAGACGATAACGAAATAAAATCTACAGAAAGGATAAAAACTGTGACGAAATCGATTGACACTTTAGTCAACGAATAAAAACGAGACGAACATGTTTGGCAGGGACGACATCCAATCAGAACTGATTTAGTTTTGTGAAAGGCGGGGACAAGTTAGGAAAACATCCAATCATAACTACTTGGGCGTATATGGAGGGGCGGGACAAGCCGAGTAGCCGTCAATCAAATGCACACGTGCACAAATTTGGTGTAAACCCGGGAAGACCGTACGAGCCCGTGACCTGTCGCTACTAATGATGGAACTAAGTTATCTAGACAGAGTCAGCAGAGAGAAAGAGAGTTTAGTGTTTGAGTTTAGAGAAAATCACCACCGTGCTGGACATCAGCCCCCCAGGACCACCGTTAGCTAGCTTTACCGCTGCTAACGCTAGCTTAGCCTTGCTTAATCGTAGTCCTGCACACTGTCCTGTACATTACAGAGCGTGTCCTGCTGTAAACACTGTATTAACTCAGTAAGGTGGTGTTAATGGTCAGATTAATTGATCAGGTCTGATTAGTTGATCAGGTATGTGGGAAGCAGGTGAAACGCTATATGTGTAGGTATCAGAGTCGGGAGACTAGCTAGCGAACTCCAACCAGCTGCGTTTGATGATGGTGTCCCAAATCTCTCCGTACACACTAGAAAGTGCACGAAACAGATGATCTAGTTTTATTTACAATGAATTAGTGCTTGTTATATGCAGAGTGTGTCTCTAGTTAAACACTGTGATCTGGAGACGTGGCAGTTTTTCATTCATTGATTTACTGTTATGTTAAAATTTATTTGAATTAAAAATATTTTCATAGTAAAAAGTGATAAATGCAATTAATGTAGATTAGTTAACCACAGAGCATGTAATTTAATTAGATCGACAGCACTAGAAACAATAATAAATAAATAAGAGATAATAAATAAAAAGGTGATACAAGGATTAAATAACAGTTTTCTCTTATTCACTCTGCAGTTACGGAAGATGTTTGTTAAATCTGTTTATATCTGTATTGGTCTTTCAAACATGAATAATGTTCCATAACTGGTTAATAAATGTTTAATTTTGTGTAAGTATATATAATGATTTAAATAATTGAAGGAAACTGAAAAAGAATTACATTATATTATATATAGAATTATAATTATATTATATAGAATTATATTTTAGTCGACTGAATCGACTGTAGATTTAGTCTAGACTATATTCTAATTCTAGTCGACTAAAACTAAAAACTATTCAGATGACTAAATTAAGTCACATTTAGTCATAAGACTAAGACTAAATTAAAATTTGCTGTGAAAATTAACACTGCAAGGAACCTGAGTGAACGAGATTCCTGGAAATTCCTCCTGGAAATGGCCAACTGTATACGTGGAAGCCATACGCTGTGCTGTTTTTGGGGTAACGTGATGTGACTCCACAAGGAAAGGATTGTTGTGGACCAGAAAGCCCTGGTCTTTGTCGCTTGAGTGTTTATATTGAGAGTAAGTATTAAATAGCAGCACACGGATGAAGCGAGTGGCTACCAGTTTGTAAATTGGCACATAAAACTGATATATGGAATTGTGTGGGGTCCATGGTTTTAATTGGATTCTTGTAGGGAGAAAACAAACCAGCAATACTTAGCCCCTCCCCCAAATTAGCCCAGAATCACACTGGGGCAAGTGTTAATATCTGATCTACGATAATATCTGAATTGTCGCGTTAACAATGCGCGAACTGACGTTAGTACGCTACTGACTGGGAAACAAACAACAATCAAAACGCCTCGACTCCACGCGCTCACTACTTCATGCTTTAGTACAGGCTGCTGTGGGTGCACATTGAGAGTGACCATACTGTGTGCTAGCAGGAGGTGATGCTGGTGGAGGAAAACGTTTCCTGACTCACTCCTCCAAAACACCCCAAAGTGGCTCAATAATATTTAGATCTGGTGACTGTACAGGTCACGGGAGATGTTCAACTTACTTTCTCCAGTCTTGCTGTGTGTATTGGTGCATCGTCATCCTGATACACGGCGCCGCCTTCAGGATACAATGTTTGAACCATTGGATGCACATGGTCCTCCAGAATGGTTCAGTAGTCCTTGGCAGTGACGCGCCCATCTAGCACAAGTATTGGGCCAAAACCATCACTGATCCACCCCCATGCTTCACTCTGGGCATGCAACAGTCTGGGTGGTCCGCTTCTTTGGGGCTTCTCCACACCGTAACTCTCCCGGATGTGGGGAAAACAGTGAAGGTGGATCATCAGAGAGCAATACATGTTTCACATTGTCCACAGCTCAAGATTTGATCTCCTTGCGCCAATGAAACCAACGTTTGGCACGAGTGACCAAAGGTTTGGCTATAGCAGCCCGGCCGTGTATATTGACCCTGTGGAGCTCCTGACGGACAGTTCTGGTGGAAACAGGAGAAGCTGAGGTGCACATTTAATTCTGCCGTGATTTGATCAGCCGTGGTTTTATGTTTTTTGGATCGTCCCAATTTACAAATTCAGCAGCAGGCAAGAGATCAAATACGATCTTACGTCCGGGTCTTTTCCAGCTCTTCTTATGATAAACAGGTTTGAACAATACAACATAGCAGTTCCTGAAGATGCACTAAGCAAAACCCTAAAAGCCTATCTGGTGCTCTATCAAGGTAAGCTGAAGACAGAGCTTAGTCTGATCTACAGCAAGGAAGAGTTTAAAGTCTGGTGTGGTGCTTGGGGTCTACTCCAGCTGTTTATGGAAAATGTTGTCCAATGAGAAAAGACTAGTCACAGAGATGACTGACTTCAGCAAGAATATAATTAAGAAATTTGCAGGCCAGAAGAAGAGGAGGCCAAAATTAATTTATTTTTATTTATTTATTTATTTATTTTTAATTTGTTGGTTTGTTTGCGCCCCCCTCAATTGTTTTAGCACCAGCCGCCACTGGGACCCAGCTGTCCACAGCTAATCTTATGTAGCACATATTCAACAAAACCTGATCTGTACCTTGTGAACACCTTGCTCAGTTTCTTTCTTTCTCCTTTTTCAGGCACCTTGCTTTTTGGGTTCTTTACCTTTTTCTCAAAGTTCGACTTCCCCGGGTCAGTGGTGTCTCTGAGAGAGGGTCGTGCCCTGCCCATCACAGACTTCCTCAGGGAAGAGGAGATGCCCGACGCTCCGGAGGGCACCGACCCCAAACGGAAAAGTACTGCTGTCCCCAAACTGGGTCCTGTAAACATCCTCGACCCCTTTGAGGTCCACCACAACGTGGCAGGGAACCTGAGTGAACGGACACACCGCAACCTCCACCGAGAGTTCTGCGAAGCCGAGAAGTACTGCCGTAGCCTGCAGTATCAGCACAAGTCTGCCAAGGGCAAGTCCTGGGGCCTGGTGCGGTTGTTTGCCCCTCGTGTTGAGGGTGGCCCCCGATCCCAGGATGCCAAGGAGAAGTCTCTGGAGATCAGCATCCCTTTCCGCCCCTCCATTCTGCCTGAATCCCTGCGGAAGGAGCTGGGCTCAGCTGGAGATGCTTTCCGGGTCCTTTGGTTTTCAAAACTGTGTACCGCAGTGGAGGCTGTGTTCAGTGACGTTCTCAAGTGTACACCTCCTGAGGAGCCTGCGAAGAGCCGAGATCAAACCAGGACTGGGGCGGAAGAGGAGGTGAACAACAACGAGAGTCTGAAAGGTTCCAGCCAACAAGTGACAACCCAGTCTGGAGTCAAGCGGC
Source organism: Megaleporinus macrocephalus (assembly GCA_021613375.1). Lineage (NCBI taxonomy): Eukaryota > Metazoa > Chordata > Actinopteri > Characiformes > Anostomidae > Megaleporinus > Megaleporinus macrocephalus. Next base: position 39,568,519 of record CM038715.1, read on the forward strand.
CCCTGCCTCCCGAGGAATCCACATCCCCATCCACCTCTTCCTCCCCACAAGGAAAGAGGCAAAGGCTGGACCCTTCCGCGGAACACCCAGAGAAGGCTTGCTGGAGCTGGGTTCAGAGACACCAGGTGTGGGCGGGCCGCAGGAAGGTCCGCAGAGACTTGGTAAAAAAGAGCGACGAGGCCTCCAAACCCGAAGGGGGCTGCCGCAGCATCGAGAGCGGGGTGACGCAGTGCATCGTGGAGAAAGAGGCCGACCCCAAGGATCTGCTGGAGTTCAGGGTGGACGCCGTGGTTGTGGGTGGGGGAGAAAGCACAAAGGCAGTGCTCAAGTTCACACCAAACACTGACCTTATGGGACACTTTCAAGACTTCTTCCACTTTCTTGAGTCCTTTCTGCCTAAAATGGTGGAGACGTTGCTGGTGAAGCCAGAATAATTCGTTTTTCTGTTGTCGTCCAAAGGCGTATAACTTTCTTGTTCAGATTAGTTTTGGATCGTAATAAATTTTGGAAATTTGGAAAATTAATTTAGAAAAATAATTGGCGACAATCGTTTGGCGTGGTTTAGTTGACATGTTGGTTTTTTGTGTTCTGTTCCCGGCCTCATTACATAACATTGGCAGTTTGTTTATTCTTTCTGAATTAGATTTAAAAACAATGTGTCTTGGTTTGAGAGTTTTTGTAGTTTAGTATATTTTGTTTTGTGACTTTAAAGAATTTGTTTATTCAAAGCAATTCAGGTTGCTAAACAAGAAACAAGCTGGAAGTGCAGCTTATTAAACTGAAAGAGGTGTTATGAGCGTACGACTATTTTTTTTTGTAGTTAGTAGACATAAGAAGTATACCAGGGTCAGGTTCATTAAGTTGGCCTGTCCATGATGTACCCTGCCTTCACCCGATGACGCTGGGATTGGCTCAAGTGAGCCCGACTAGCGTGATAAAGCAGAAGATAATAGATGTCTAGATGGATGGATGGCCGATGCTCTTAGCCAGAGTGACTTACAGTTTACCTGTACACAGGTAGGTGAAGGATAAAGTGGAAAATTATGTATGTGTGCGTGTTTTTATATATATATATATATATATATAAATAATGTGTGTGTATATATATATATATATATACAGGGGTTGGACAATGAAACTGAAACAGTAATGTATTAATATGGTGTAGGGCCTCCTTTTGTGGCCAGTACAGTGTCAGTTCTTCTTGGGAATGACATATACAAGTCCTGCTCAGTGGTCAGAGGGACTTTAAGCCATTCTTCTTGCAGGACAGTGTCCAGGTCACTACGTGATGCTGGTGGAGGAGAACGTTTCCTGACTCGCTCCTCCAAAACACCCCAAAGTGGCTCAATAATATTTAGATCTGGTGGCTGTGCAGGCCATGGGAGATGTTCAACTTCACCTTCATGTTCATCAAACCAATCTTTCTCCAGTCCTGCTGTGTGTACTGGTTCATTGTCATCCTGATACACGGCACCGCCTTCAGGATCCAATGTTTGAACCATTGGATGCACATGGTCCTCCAGAATGGTTCGGTAGTCCTTGGCAGTGACGCGCCCATCTAGCACAAGTACTGGGCCAAACCATCACTGATCCACCGCCATGCTTCACTCTGGGCATGCAACAGTCTGGGTGGTCTGCTTCTTTGGGGCTTCTCCACACCGTAACTCTCCCGGATGTGGGGAAAACAGTGAAGGTGGATCATCAGAGAACAATACATGTTCACATTGTCCACAGCCCAAGATTTGATCTCCTTGCACCATTGAAACCAACGTTTGGCACGAGTGACCAAAGGTTTGGCTATAGCAGCCCGGCCGTGTATATTGACCTGTGGAGCTCCTGACGGACAGTTCTGGTGGAAACAGGAGAAGCTGAGGTGCACATTTAATTCTGTCGTGATTTGATCAGCCGTGGTTTTATGTTTTTTGGATACAATCCGGGTTAGAACCCAACATCCCTCTCAGACAGCTTCCTCTTCCTCCACAGTTAATCCTGTTGGATGTGGTTGGTCCTTCTTGGTGGTAGGCTGGCGTTACCCTGGATACCGTGGCTCTTGATACATCACAAAGACTTGCTGTCTTGGTCACAGATGCTCCAGCAAGACGTGCACCAACAGTTTGTCCTCTTTTGAACTCTGGTACGTCCCATAATGTTGTGTTATTGTAATATTTAGATCTAAACTGTCTCTTACCTGCTAACTGAACTTCACACTCTGATCTTACTGGTGCAATTAATGACGATTGACCACCAGACTGGTCCAATTTAGCCATGAAACCTTCCCCACACTAAAATGACAGGTGTTTCAGTTTCATTGTCCAACCCCTGTGTGTGTGTGTGTGTGTGTATATATATATATATAGTGTGTGTGTGTGTGTGTATATTGCTTTAGGGACTTTCTTACAGTTAGCTCTGAACCTCTGTTCTATTTTTGTTTTTGTTTGCTGAACATCATTTAACGGATGTGAGCACAGGCTTGCATCACCTCAACAAATGTCCTTGCCAGCAAGATGGAGCATGCGCTCCCCAACACTCAGATGCTGAAATACCTGGGCTAAGACTAATGAGTGTAATTACATTACTGATGGAGTGTGCTGGGTCTGGGGCAACCCTTCCAGCCAGACCTACTGATTAACATCAACCATCTCACCTTGTTTTGTACGATTTGACCTGACAGGATACCTCCGGAGTAAATAGGATGCAGAGAGGAAGCACAGGATGCCGTCAGGGTCTTGCTAGACTGTTTCTCATCAGTATACACTCACTCGTTCATCATTTGGTCTACCCTCATCCACCATCCACCATCCTCCTACTCCAAGTTCCAAGTAAAGAAGGTCTTCTTGTGGAAATTTACTCTTGTAGAACTACAAGGTTTCACCAGTGATACTGTTATGTTCTCTTATAAAATATCTAAACAGATGTTAACGTGACCCGTTAGCTTTCTAGGAAATCAACAAGGGAAGCAACGTGCGACTGGAAACGTGTACAGATTGAATAAATAGAAGGAGCTCAAATGTAAGGCAGCTTTTCTTGGAATCTATACTGTATACTAAAAACAGCTGGACTGGATTTAGACCAAATAGGAGCAGTGATAAGTTTCTCACAGAGTATAAACAAAATTTATACTAAAGAAGAGAAAAAGAAAACAAAAGAATCTAATGAAGGCAGAAGGAAAAGAACAAAAAAACTAAAAAAACTTAATAACTAATTCATCGCAGGCAAACATGTTGGGCCAAAGACGGCACCGAAGAAAAGAAAACAAAAGAAAAGCTTACCTTCCTAACCAGATATCTCCAACCTAACCAAAATCCCAAAGTGGTGCCCACCCTTTACATAATGTGTCTATACAAAACAAAATATACTGTGTAATATAATCACATTTCCTTTTGTGTAAACAAACTTATCCAACAGCATGAATCACGTAACCAGTTCATACACCAGAGCAGTTCAATTCGGTTCCAAGTCCAGTTCGGTTTCATTCAGTCCAGTTCACTTTTCCAGCGTTCCTACTAGGTTCCTAGTCAGTAGGTACTAGTTTAGTTTTTGAAGTAAATACAGAACTACAAGCTCATCCGCCTCATCTGTCTGATTTACTCCGAACTGCCCTCTACTGGAAGTGTTGCTCAACAACCAGGTCAACAGAGCTGACGCAGAGAAGTATGTGAGCAGTTAGTTATATCGCTGCTAGTGTGAAATTTCCGCACATAGAGGGAAATTAAATCAGCATTTACATGTGTTAACAATAGAGATGGACCGTTTTTGAGGCCGATTTTGATCACCGATCACTTTTAAGCACAATTGGCCGATAGCCGATACCGATCGAGGGCGGGGCTATATGCTACGGCAGGACTATGTGTAGTTATTAGCGCAAGCAAGTCATGAAACATGGTCTAAACTGGTTTATTACCATTTTTATCGCCATATTTTTAACTAAATTAACAGTAAATAAACAAAGTAAATCAAACAAATATCTCCAAAACTACAGTCATTACATTTAGACCCTTAATTTAAAACTAAAAAAGCTAATTAAAATTAATGCAGTCAAAACTGCAGTCATTAAACTCAGACTCTGTTATTTTAAACTAAATCTGTAATCATTAAATGTAGAATATTGAATTGTTGTTGATGTTCTGTTCGTACCGGTCAGATCTGGTCTGTATGGGTTTCTGGGTTGTTTGTTTTGTGTTAGCTGTGTGTGCTAGCTCTGCTGTTTACTGATACTCACTGTATTCAGCTGCGTGCAGTGCCGTATCAGATTAATATAGTTAAATATCTATCGTTACCACGAGAGACGCTGATGTTACTAATTTTAAAAACGCTGTAAACTGGTCTCGTGACGCCACTGCTTTAGTCAGTCTGTGGAAAACGAAAGGGTGTGTATTTCCACCTAGTGGTTCAGATAGGAATTGCAGGGAGCTTACCAGAGGAGGTTCTCCTCCTCCTGGATGGAACGCTAGCTGGAAATACAGAAATTGGGCTCATTTGTTTAACGTCATCGATCGACTCTTGGGATCAGCTAAAATGGCCAATCACATATTTAGATTAAAAAATCAGCCGATAACGATACATAGCTGATTGATCCTTTCATCTCTAGTTAATAATCTTAAAATCTAATAAGAACAACAGGTAAACAGGTGCTGTCCTGTTGATGAAGCTCTACGGGATGTTTGATCTTCAAGGTCTCGTGTATAGAAGCTGTACTGTTGTGATTCAGAGCTGACAGAGCACCACACTGTTGTGTTTCTGTGTGAAACACTCCCACAACTTTTAGATACACGCAAGTAAATCAATGCTTTCAGTAGGCGTGGCCATCTTTACGACGCACACTTCGCTGCGTCGCTCCAGCCCTAATCTTCCTGCAGTTCAGAGACTTGCAGTCAGGTGAGTTGGAGATGCTGGATTGCCTATAGGGGTATGTGAATACTGCCCTGGTGACCAAATCAGGGTGTGTCCTGTGTTTTACAGCCTTGTGACACTCTGATTACACCATATATTCCTCTCCAGGCCTAGCTGTACACCGGCTGCCAGTGCCGGGCTGGATGTCACGTCCCTTCCTGGGCTCTTTCCACAGAGCTCCTCTGGGGCCTCTGAGAATAATTCATTAACACGAACCCCTACAGCTGAATGAACGAGCTAAATGAGCCCCCGAGGTTGTGTGTGTGCGCGCAGACAAGTCCCCAGCGTTGAATCAACACCTGCACGTAGCTGGACCTAATAATTAAACGTTGTAGGTGTTGATCTGGAACAGGGCCTTAAGAAACCTTGGGAGGAACCAGACTCACACGTGGAGACCCGTCCTCCTCTGATCAAACAGTGTTTACAGTTTAATGAACTAAACACCAAAGAAAAGAGTCTCTGTTTGAAATCTGGATAGCAAAGCTTTAGAAGCTGCACAGGTAGAGGCAGTCTCCGACTGAGGCAGTCTCCGACTGAGGCGGTCTCTGACTGAGGCGGTCTCTGACTGGGGCGGTCTCCCCCCCGGGTGCAAGCCAGAGGCCACAGTGTCTTGGAGAAGCTCTCTTGGGAAAAGGAAGAAACCTTGAGAGGAACCCATCCTTCTTTGGTCGACCCCGGATAGAGAGAGAGTGACCGTCGTCCTCTGGCCCACCACTCCACGACCCACTACACTCACTGCGCATGCCCAAAGCTGCCGCTGACCACGCCCCCTATCTACAGAGTCTTAGATAGATCGATACTTTATTGATCCCAGAGGGAAATTCTTCAGTGTAACACGGCCAACAAAAACAAATCCACAGAAGAAGTTCATTCATTCAGAGTTCATTTGTAGTTATAACTTGTTTTTACTCACTTTTTACTCTCCCACAACGTTGTTCCTTCAAATACACGCTAATAGACCATTATGCAAATTAGGCAGTTACGTCATTTAGCGTCTTCTAGCGACTTGTAGGACAGCCAATAGCGACTTTCCTCACTGAAGAGTTGGCAACAGTGGATGTCAGTGCTTTGTTTGATTGCTGTCGTGTGGCTAGTAAGTTTTGTTAATGAGTATTTTTGTACTTTATCACTCAGAACCAACACATTACAGTCATTATCAGCCTAACTCTGACCCTAAAGCATATTTCTGATCACTCTTTATTCTGTTATTGTAAGCTAGGAGTGACTATTTGACGGTTTACTGTTTATAAAGAGTGAGAGAAGCTGTAGCTGCTGTGCTGTTGGTTAGTCTGTGTGTTATTAAAGCTACGGTGCAGGAGTAGTGCTGTGTGTATGTGTATTAGCTAATTAATGGTACACGATAAGATATGAAGAAATGATACTATAACATAACTGTGTGTGTATATATATATATATATATATATATATATATAGAATATTTTCTCAATGAATATTAAGCTTTGAATATCTATAGCTGACTGGTTGACCACACACACATACAACACATTTGTAAACTAAGCTTTGTGAATTAAGGGTTTTTTTTGGGATTGATGGTCCGAAATGACTATAAAATGTATTTGTTTTCATAAGCTGTTCTCATTTGGGTGCTCAGCACCTCTAAACTCTAAGCCTAAAATCGCCCCTGTTACCAACACCTACTGCTCTGCCATATTGAAGTTGGATGTGTTGTTCCTGTTGTGTCTACCAGCCCCACATTCGTACCGCAGCCCCAATCCTGACTATGAAAGCCTGTCCCGGTTGAAGACGAGGCCCAAATCTCTGCCGGGCCACCAGAAAGTCTCTCTACCCTTACAGAAAATAAGTATACTTAAAGTTCATTTTATTAAGTATACTTTATGTAGTTACTATACTAATGTCATTGTACTAGTAGTGCACTTGTATATGTACTATTTTAATACTTCTTGGGACTAAATTGGCCACTTTCTAGTTTGTAAAAGTATACTTTTAAGTACACTGTAATTGTAAGAGTAGTAAACAAAGTATACAACTAGTTTACAGCTTTTGTACTGCAACTACACTAAAAGTAATCTTAAGGGTTTACTGTTAGTTTACTAGCTTGTTTTCTTTTAGTGAACTTAATACTTATAATTTACTGCTTATATTATTGTTGTACTTTAAAGTATATGACTAGGTTTATAGTTTTTTTACTTAAAATAGAATTTTAACAATGTTTACTTACTCACCAGTGGACACACGTAAAATAAACAAGACACTCAGATTAAGAAACATATTTGTATGTTTATTAATCTTTATAAATCAAATTTTAAATCAATATTCTACTGGATGTGTTTTTGTGCAGAGCAAGAAAACTTACTTCTACTATCTTAATCAAACGATTAAGTACAAGTAAAGACCAAATATACTTAGACTGTTCTATACTTGTCAGTATAACCCCAACATACTTAAGTATAACTGTGTTTAGTATATCACTGAGAAGTACATAAAAGGTAAACTGAAAGTATACTCACTTCCTTTTAGTTTAAAAGAAGTAACTAATGCTACACTTGAATAAACTTCTTTTTTTTAAGTTTGATGTTCCCGCCAGTCGTTTTACTGACTCTCTTTATTGGATATGGGATTTGATGCTAGTATTAAACGCCACACACCTAGAAACGCCCATAGCCTTTGCTAAAAGATCTGTAATCAAGTAAACTAGGCTGGCCCAGTCAAGACTACACCCCCGTTTATTAAAGGTGCTAAAGAAGTGGTGGTTAGCTAAGCTGTTTAAAAGGCCTGACAGCTGAAATTGATGCAGTAAATTTGGCCCTTAAAGGTTTCAGTCTCTCTTCTGTCGATACAGGTGGAGTTTAAATTAAAACACCCTGCTCCTTCCTTAAAGGCACACACATGCTCGGCACCACCTTTTTTTGTTTTGTTGAGCCGTTCCTTTAAGTAGTGACCCCTGGATTGCAGCCCGGAGGCCATTAATCCCTGACACGGGATCGGATGGCTAGATAATGGTTTCAATTAAAGAGGTTTCATTCAGAAATAGATGGAGAGGCTGATGTGCAAAGGTTGTTGCGTGAGCTGGGGGCCCCCCAGGGAAATCTGTGGCTTAGAGCAGGAGCCATTACTGGTTGAATGAGATGTTGGACTGTGGTCTGCATAGTTTGGACGGCCAGTTGATAGTAGTGCGTTGGCGTAGAGAGTGAACACGTAGGAGTGCTTCAAACAAATGCTCTTTTATTGAACATATAGCAGCAGTGCAGACACACCACGTAGTGCTACTGAGGGCACCACCCCACTCTCCATCTCCACAGCCAGTGTACACATCCTTTATCTAACATTAGTAACTGATTTATAATTTATAGTCTTTCTTAGTGTCCGGCGTCCTCCCAGGGGGCTCCAGTACGGCCACGCTTCCTTTACGTCCATTACTGAACCAGCCTGTAGTGTTAGTGTTCACCCCAGAAGAGTTCATGAAACTGTAGGGTGGACTGTAACACGGCCTTCACCTACCTGTGTACAGGTACACTGTAAGTCAATCTAGATAAGAGTGTCACTGGTGGGCTGTAGACAAACCCAGCGTCATCAGGTGAAGGCGGGGTACACCATGGACAGGTCACCAGTCCATCACATGGCCAAAACTCACTCACACCTATGGACAGTTTAGAGTGAGGACCAACCTAACATGCATGTGTTTGGACTGTGGAAGGAAACCGGAGTACCCGGAGGAAACCCACTCAAACACTGAGAGAACATACACACTCCACACAGAACCACCCGGACCGGGAACCCAACCCAGATAAGAGCGTCTGCCATAGATATGAAATACTCTGTTTTAGAGAAGGACTGTTAACAGTAGTGATGATGGGAACCAGACGTCCGAGAAAGTTTGTTGCTGGAGCTCAGTGAGGTTGGATGGAGAGCGTTTGTAAACAGCTGTTTTCAGATCTTTCCACAGATTCTCGATTGGATTCAGGTCTGGACTTTGACTCGGCCATTCTAACACCTGGATACGTTTATTTGGGAACCATTCCATTGTAGATTCTGCTTTATGTTTTGGATCATTGTCTTGTTGGAAGATAAATCTCCGTCCAAAGTCTCAGGTCTTTTGGAGACTCCAACAGGTTTTCTTCCAGAATGGTCCTGTATTTGGCTCCATCCATCTTCCCATCAGTTTGAACCATCTTCTCTGTCCCTGCTGAAGAAAAGCAGGTCTGAACCAGGATGCTGCCACCACCATGTTTGATACATAACGTTTTGCATTGTGGCCAAAAAGTTGGATTTTGGTTTCATCTGACCAGAGCACCTTCTTCCACATGTTTGGTGTGTCTCCCAGGTGGCTTGTGGCAAACTTTAAACGAGACTTTTTCTGGATATCTTTGAGAAATGGCTTTCTTCTTGCCACTCTTCCATAAATCCCAGATTTGTTCAGTGTACGACTGATTGTTGTCCTATGGACAGATTCTCCCACCTCAGCTGTAGATCTCTGCAGGTCATCCAGAGTGATCATGGGCCTCTTGGCTGCATCTCTGATCAGTCTTCTCCTTGTTTGAGCTGAAAGTTTAGAGGGACGGCCGGGTCTTGGTAGATTTGCAGTGGTCTGATAGTCCTTCCATTTCAATATGATCACTTGCACAGTGTTCCTTGAGATGTTTAAAGCTTAGGGAATCTTTTTGTGTCCAAATCCGGCTTTAAACTTCTCCACAACAGTATCTCAGACCTGCCTGGTGTGTTCCTTGGTCTTCATGGTGCTCTCTGAGCTTTAAACAGAACTCTGAGACGATCACAGAGCAGGTGCATTTATACAGAGACTTGATTTCACACAGGTGGATTCTATTTATCATCATCAGTCATTTAGGTCAACACTGGATTATTCAGAGATCCTCACTGAACTTCTGGAGTGAGTTCGCTGCACTGAAAGTAAAGGGGCGTAAAGGGAGTGATATTGCTTTTTTATTTCTAAAAAAAGTTTAAAATATCCAATAAATTTCGTTCCACTTCACAATTGTGTCCCACTTGTTGTAGGTGCTTCACAAAAAATAAAAATTTCATATCTTTATGTTTATGAAAAGTTCAAGGGTGTCATACTTTTGCAAGGCACTGTATATACATATACTCATACGTTTTAGACCACAATGTGTGTGTGTGTGTGTGTGTCAGGGAAACCAGCCCCCCCCCCAAAAAAAAACCCATTTATTTTCGAGGCAGCCCTTGTTTTACCATCATCCGTGTTCAGTTTAGAACATGTACGTTCACTGGTGTAGACATGGAGACGTCTGGTTCCATTCACCGCCACTGTAAACACATCCGACTCCCTACAGCAAACCATCTCACACCAAACTACTCTGAGTGACTGTTTACATCTCAGCTACTGAATCACACAGACAATCTAACATCCCCTTTAATGCCCTGGTTGGGATGTTCTTGCCCCAGTCTGGCCTTAAACGGCTTTGCCGAATCGCCGCTGCAGGAGCTTTTCCTCGATTCATTATCCCGCCAGAGATGAGCTCTGATAAATCACGGGGGCGTATGCTGGTTTAATACAGCCTGATTGCGTTTGACATAGAGGAGGGTCAAAGAGACATACAGCGCCTCAGCGCACTGCCTCGGGAGAAACAGCCCCCCCCCTCACCCCCCCCTTACTTATGTCTTATTCATGGCCCTGTAATAACAGGCCTTATTTCGAACTGACGCTTATATGGCTCTCATCCTTCCTTTGACCTGCGCGCTCGTATGGCCCCTTTTTCTTTTATCAGTCTCTCTCTACAGCAGGGTGTTTTCTTTCTCTTCTTCCACTCGCGCTCACACGGCTAAATACACCCGTGCAAACATGCCGGCCTGCCTCCGAAGCACTCTGCTCACATTAGTGCTAATGTGTACAGCCACGTTATAGGACCATCAGCGAGGCTCCCATAAAGATAGCAGGGTTTAGAGCCCGTCTGAGCGCAAATGGAGGGAGTTGTACCATTAGCGCTACTGCTAAAGGTACGAGAGGTTAAAACAACTGTTTTGTTTTTTTGTGAAGGCATCGGTGTCGCTCTGTCCTGTAACACTGTGGTTAGTATGGTGGTGTAGTGGTCAGTATGGTGGTGTAGTGGTTAGTATGGTGGTGTAGTGGTTAGTACGGTGGTGTAGTGGTTAGTATGGTGGTGTAGAGGTTAGTATGGTGGTGTAGTGGTTAGTATAGTGGTGTAGTGGTTAGTACGGTGGTGTAGTGGTTAGTATGGTGGTGTAGTGGTTAGTATAGTGGTGTAGTGGTTAGTACGGTGGTGTAGTGGTTAGTATGGTGGTGTAGTGGTTAGTACGGTGGTGTAGTGGTTAGTATGGTGGTGTAGTGGTTAGTATGGTGGTGTAGTGGTTAGTATGGTGGTGTAGTGGTCAGTACGGTGGTGTAGTGGTTAGTATGGTGGTGTAGTGGTTAGTATGGTGGTGTAGTGGTTAGTATGGTGGTGTAGTGGTTAGTACGGTGGTGTAGTGGTCAGTATGGTGGTGTAGTGGTTAGTATGGTGGTGTAGTGGTTAGTACGGTGGTGTAGTGGTCAGTATGGTGGTGTAGTGGTCAGTATGGTGGTGTAGTGGTTAGTATGGTGGTGTAGTGGTTAGTACGGTGGTGTAGTGGTCAGTATGGTGGTGTAGTGGTTAGTATGGTGGTGTAGTGGTCAGTATGGTGGTGTAGTGGTCTGTATGGTGGTGTAGTGGTTAGTATGGTGGTGTAGTGGTTAGTACGGTGGTGTAGTGGTTAGTATGGTGGTGTAGTGGTTAGTAGGGTGGTGTAGTGGTCAGTATGGTGGTGTAGTGGTTAGTATGGTGGTGTAGTGGTTAGTACGGTGGTGTAGTGGTTAGTACGATGGTGTAGTGGTTAGTATGGTGGTGTAGTAGTTAGTATGGTGGTGTAGTGGTTAGTATGGTGGTGTAGTGGTTAGTACGATGGTGTAGTGGTCAGTATGGTGGTGTAGTAGTTAGTATGGTGGTGTAGTGGTTAGTACGGTGGTGTAGTGGTTAGTACGATGGTGTAGTGGTTAGTACGATGGTGTAGTGGTTAGTAAGGTGGTGTATTGGTCAGTATGGTGGTGTAGTGGTCAGTATGGTGGTGTAGTGGTTAGTACGATGGTGTAGTGGTCAGTATGGTGGTGTAGTGGTTAGTATGGTGGTGTAGTGGTTAGTATGGTAGTGTAGTGGTTAGTATGGTGGTGTATTGGTCAGTATGGTGGTGTAGTGGTCAGTATGGTGGTGTAGTGGTTAGTATGGTGGTGTAGTGGTCAGTATGGTGGTGTAGTGGTCAGTATGGTGGTGTAGTGGTTAGTATGGTGGTGTAGTGGTTAGTATGGTGGTGTAGTGGTCAGTATGGTGGTGTAGTGGTCAGCACTGTCTCCTCACAGTTAGATGATCTGGGTTGGATTCCCGGTCCGGGTGGTTCTGTGTGGAGTGTGTATGTTCTCTCCAAACACCACTACCTTCACGTACCTGTGAACAGGTAAACTGTAACACTACCTTCACAACCTTCTGTTGGTCAGATTCTTATTGAAAACTATAAATCAGGGTCTTGTTCTTCTCTCATGTATCAGATCTGACTTAAGAAGGTGTATTAATGCAAATACCTAAGCTCTACAATCTTCTAGGCCTCCTAGACTTGACGAGAGTTTATGGTAGATGTTTCCAAAGAAGGAATCTCTGAGTAAACCTTCTTCTTTCTTTAAATGATGGTTGTTTTTGGCCTAACACACAAACATCAGAGTGATTTCATGTCAGAAGCTGCTCGTCCAACCATGATCGTCCTCAGGATTCAAGTTTGCTCACCAAACAGACATTAACACGTGTGTGCTACGCCCACCTCTCCAGCCCCACAGCCTTTTAGGAGGACATTATCCTGGACCTCCTGTTTGTGGAGGTTATCCTACCATAATAGTTTTTGTAGCGCTTATCTCTGGTGGCTTTCTCCGTGTTTGCCCACAGCTATGGGATGAAGTGGAGGGTCATTATCTACCGCGTGTTGTTTCTCCTCGTTGACTTTTATTGCGCTGGGTAAATGGCGACAGTCGTGGGGTTGCACCACAGGAAACTGTGGGACCTTTCCAGGCTTTCTGCTCCTGGAACGCTGATTACAGGAGAACGAGTCTTAATCACTGCAGAGGTTTGGTGGGCACAGCACTGCGAGGGTCTACGCTCTTAAAAATAAGGATAAAAGGTTCTTCGTGCATAGACGAGCCACTTTTGGTGCCACAGAACCACAGTTCTCAAAAATGATCACCAGGGACCCCAAGAAGATCTACACTTTTGCTTGATTCCAACTTATAACACATATGGATACAGCAAAAGTGTGGACCATCTGGGGGTCCCAGGGCTGGTGGGTTGGCAAGAACAACACAAAACCACTGACACCAGTCATTACAGTAAAAATCAATGCTGTGTTTTTGAGAACCGATGTGGTCTCGCGGGGGGCAGTCGTGGGCTGAAGGTTAGGGATCCAGTCTAGTGACTGGAGATTGCTGGTTCGATCCTCTGGACCAACAGGACACTGCTCAAGTGCCCTTGAGCACGGCACCTAACCCCCAACTGCTCCCTGGCCACTCTGGGCAAGCGTGCTCACCTCCCCCCTAGAGTATATGTTCACTAGTGTGTGTGTTTATGTGGGTGTTTCACTGCCCCCTAGTGTGCATGTTCAATAGTGTGTGTTTATATGGGTGTTTCACTGCCCCTTAGTGTGCATGTTCACTAGTGTGTGTGTATGTGTATGTTTCACTGCCCCCTAGTGTGTGTGTTCACTAGTGTGTGTTTACGTAGGTGTTTTACTGCCCCCTAGTGTGGTGTTCACTAGTGTGTGTTTATTAGTGTGTGTTTATGTAGGTGTTTTACTGCCCCCCTAGTGTGGTGTTCACTAGTGTGTGTTTATTAGTGTGTGTTTATGTAGGTGTTCCACTGCCCCTTAGTGTGCATGTTCACTAGTGTATGTGTTTATGTTGGTGTTTCACTGCCCCGTAGTGTGTGTTTATGTAGGTGTATTACTGCCCCCTAGTGTGTGTTTATTAGTGTGTGTTTATGTAGGTGTTTTACTGCCCCCTAGTGTGTATGTTCACTAGTGTGTGTTTATTAGTGTTTGTTTATGTAGGTGTTTTACTGCCCCCTAGTGTGGTGTTCACTAGTGTGTGTTTATTAGTGTGTGTTTATGTAGGTGTATTACTGCCCCCTAGTGTGTGTTTATTAGTGTGTGTTTATGTAGGTGTTTTACTGCCCCCTACTGTGTATGTTCACTAGTGTGTGTTTATGTAGGTGTTTTACTGCCTTCTAGTGTGTATGTTCACTAGTGTGTGTTTATTAGTGTTTGTTTATGTAGGTGTTTTACTGCCCCCTAGTGTGTATGTTCACTAGTGTGTGTTTATTAGGCTGTAAACACTGTAGCCCTGTTTAGTGGGGATTTTGAGGGTTTTAGTGATTTCTGTCCACCTTTTTTCCTTTTCCACTCTGTGGTAGTATAAATGTGAAGACACGTCAAAAAAGGCACTCTTGCTCACTCCACAGCTCACTCCACAGCTCACTCCACAGCTTACTCCACAGCTCCACCAGTTTCTCCTCCTTTTGTACAGTCCAGGAGAACCGCAGGTTCCGAACCCTTGCCGGACCCCCCTCCATGTCTAACTTCTTTACCCACCAGACATTCCTGCTCGCACGCCGTGTTGGAGGTCCTTGCGGCTTCCCGTTTGGTGGTGAACAGAGAGCTCTCCTATTGGTTGTCAACAATGTTCACGTCTCTATTTGCGTGAGCCAAGACTTCAGACTTATTATAATATTAAATACGGTGGATTTTATTGGAACGCTAGGACCAGAACAAGACTGACTAAACCTGCAGTCTAGACCACCTCACACACTAAACTATCGAGACTCTCAAGATTTTATGTAAGGTCAGCGTAAATAGTGACTCTGAAAGACCCCCAGTCTTTGCTAAATCATAGTCTGTGACTAGTCTGTGACTAAAAGTCTGAGACTAGTGTTTAGATGTGAGAGGGTTTCAGACTTTAGTCTATTAAACGTCTTTTCAGAGTCTTCTAGAACTCTTCTAGTCTATGGTCAGCATAAGCAGGTCAGCAGATGAGTTTGAACATAAAACATGAAAATTCCTACCTGTTCCACCACATCACAGCTGAAATGCTGCCACCTACAGGTTAAGAGCGGAATCATGTGGATAATGTTAGAATTGGGGAAAATGAACTTGTAAGCTTTCATGTTTATGCTTCACATCAATGACACCAGATTGTTCACCGTTGTATAGATTAGTGGTTCCATCCATGATTACACCTAAATAACTTCTGCACATGTTGTACTTTAGCTTTGGTTTGGTTTTTTTAGTGTTTGAAGCGTATCTGATGGACTAGAAGCCGTCATTGAGGCGCCGTCTCAGGGTTCAGCACGTCTTTTAAACATGTTCTCTCATGAGTGGAGCCAGCGAGCCACTGTCAACAGCACTGGCGCCATCACTGTGGTCTTTCTGGAGAGATGAACATGACATCCTATGTAGACAAGAGTGAGTTATTGGTTTGGGACGACGGAGCCGAGCGTAATAGGTGGACGGTACAGGATGTCCAGCGGGGTTAGCGTTTAAAGTTACATTAAAAAGATGTCTCAAAGTTGTTTCATGTGATTTTCTTTTTCTAGTGGGCTTTAATGTCATGGGGTGATTATTCAGTTTAGGGGTTTAAAAAACCTTAAAGATTTCCACCAAAGATTGAAAGTCATTAAGTCTCGTTTAGTTGAGCTCTCCAGTGGAGGATCAGTGGAGGTAGAGCGTAAGACAGTCTGGAAGGGGACCAACTTTTCTATTTACCCCGATCAACTGGCCAACAGCGAGATAAGAATTTGACAGGGAGAAACAGAATGAATTATTCAGTAAGTGTGATGGAAGTAATATAAATGTTAAGTATGTATTCCTAAACAGTTGGAATGTGAAATGGGAATAAAACCAGAAAGCAGGTATCAGTAATATCCTGATTTAAATTGAAAACAATGCAAAACACATAATTTGATGTTTGTTACACTGTATATAGATCTTATATAAGTTGGTTTCACTGCCCCTAGTGTGTGTATGTGTGTTTACTAGTGTGTGTGTGTATGTGTGTGTTCACTAGTGTGTGTTTGTATGTGTGTGTTCACTAGTGTGTGTATGTAGGTGTTTTACTGCTCCTAGTGTGTTCACTAGTGTGTGTGTATATGGGTGTTTCACTGCGCCTAGTGTGTGTATGTGTGTGTACACTAGTGTGTGTGTGTATGTGGGTGTTTAACTGCCCCTAGTGTGTGTATGTGTGTGTTCACTAGTGTGTGTGTGTGTGTATGTGGGTGTTCACTAGTGTGTGTGTATGTGGGTGTTTCACTGCCCCCTAATATGTGTTTTTACTATTGTGTGTATATGTGGGTGTTTCACTGCCCCTAGTGTGTGTTTTTACTAGTGTGTGTGTATGTGGGTGTTTCACTGCCCCTAGTGTGTGTTTTTACTATTGTGTGTATATGTGGGTGTTTCACTGCCCCTAGTGTGTATATGTGGGTGTTTCACTGACCCCTAGTGTGTGTTTTTACTAGTGTGTGTATATGTGGGTGTTTTACTGCCCCCTAGTGTGTGTTTTTACCATTGTGTGTATATGTGGGTGTTTCACTGCCCCCTACTGTTTATGTTCACTAGTGTGTGTATATGTGGGTGTTTCGCTGCCCCCTACTGTGCGTTTTCACTATTGTGAGTATATGTGTGTGTTTCACTGCCCCCTAGTGTGTGTTTTCAATATTGTGAGTATATGTCGGTGTTTCACTGCCCCCTAGTGTGTGTTTTCACTATTGGGTGTATATGTGGGTGTTTCACTACCCCTAGTGTGCATATTCACTAGTGTGTGTATATGTGGGTGTTTCACTGCCCCCTACTGTGTATTTTCATTAGTGTGAATATGTGGGTGTTTCACTGCCCCCTACTGTGTATGTTAACTAAGTAATAAGTAATATCTGACCGGTTTTGATTAGAAAACAATGCAATATTTGATGTTTGTTACACTGTATATAGGTCTTAGTTGGTACAACCTAAACATGTGCTTCATGTGGTAATCGAGTTTTAATCACCTCAAAACAATGACTTTAAAACTACTTTTCTAGATAAAATAATACTAGTTACTTATTACCACATGAAGTCATTTTGGTTTAGGTTGTAGCAACTAAGAGTGTTTTTAGAGTATAGTTTCAGATGTGATGCCTCCAAAACATTCTAAAACAGTTGGGACAGGAAAATGTTTACCACTGTGTTACTTCACCTTTCCTTTTAACAGAGCTTACTTGAATTGTATATATATTTTTATATATAATTATATATATATATATATATATTAGTTCACAAGTTACATAGTCCCTTAGTCACTATGGGATCTGAAAGGATGTGTAGCTGTTCAAGAAACACCTCACTGAGAGATATAATTGTTGCTGTCCAAAGAAACATCTCCAAAATAGCAACTTTACAGGAGGAAACAAAAACCTTCTTTACTTGTAATGTAAGTCAATGGAACCAGAAATTTTTTCAAGTAATAAGATTTTCACACAATGTAAACAGTTGCTGCTGTGTTCAAAAGATATAGGAACATAAAAATGGAAAAAAATATGTTTTTTTTTTCTTTGGACGGCGACGATATATATTTATATACACTACAGTGTAAAAGTCTGAGGCACCTAATCTCATTATTTACAATCTTTATCTGATTAAGAAGTATATGTTCACCAGTAAGAACATCAGATCTGATTAGATCAGATGTAAATAATCATACATACAATACAAAATAACATGAATATGTTATTGTGAGAGAAGTAGATCAGATCTTGAGCTCCAGTTTGAAGAACAAAGTGTAGTTCCAGATTTCTCCTGGACTCTTGTACTACAGAATACTCGGATGTGTCCATAAGGAACAATACTTAAAACAGTCTAGAAAGAAGGGAAGCAACGGAAAGAAGTAAACACGCTTTACGTAAATATGGGGCGTAATTTAGCATCTATATTGATTCTCCAGCACTTTCCATATTGGAATTTCGCAGAGCTGGTCATCCTGACCTTCTGAACACAGCAGAGAGGAACTCAGAGCAGATGTCCTGATATATTTGAATTGCATTGGAAACGTCTCAGCCTCTATTACCAGATTTCACATTTGCACTTGACTTCTAAACGTCTAATGATCTCGGATGATGGACATATTCGTGTGCCTGTTTTGCCGGTGAGTCATGAGTCCGGCTGTAAAAGGGGAAAAGGCTGGTGTCGTGAGGTGGGTGGGGTGTTGTCTTCCCTCCCTCGTCGTTTCCGTCCCTCCCTGGGGTCCCAGCAGTATATAAGCCTGAGGGTGGAGGGCGAGGAGCTGAGACCGACAGCCTGCAGCAACATCTTCACCATCCTCCACGCCTGCAAGCCTTCTACACAGTAAGTGAGCAGCTTTTTCTTTCCACAATGGTTGACGAAGCGTTTCAGATAGTTGAGTCTGGAAGTAACGTCTAACTGATACTGCCTCAGGAGAAGTTTGTACAAGATCTTGTTAGTAGTGTTCAAATCTAAAGGGTAGAGAAGATCAATCCAATGTGGAGGCTCAGTAACTGAACTCTTCAGTACCATGGACAGCTACGTGGAGTTGTTTGTAGGACCAGCACCAGATCCATTAACTTCACCAGAGTATTTGGTAGACGCTCTTATTCTGAGTGAGTCATTTTATAATCTTCCAGTAGGTCAATATAGAATTAGGAGTCTTACCACAGGACTCTTACTGGTATACCAGTATACTGGTATACCAGGTAATTGTATCCCAGTCTAGACCATGCCAGGCAAATGTGTTATCCACTACACCATCCAATATTCTGGTTCTGTACAAGTTTGTAGAATTCAATGCAACTAGACTGTTGGTGTAGCTGATGACCCACCAGTCTGTAATGTTAAAAGCCATAGAAGAACCACTTTTGGTTCCCTGGAGATCCATGTCTGAAAAGAATTTGAAGAAACCATTTAAAGAACCCTCACATCAAGTAAAAGCTGTACCATGTACCAAGATGTTTTCTCAAGAGTTCTTTAGTTAAGACAGTGGTTCTATATAGAACCATGAACAGTAATGCATGCTTAAAGTGAAATGGTTCTTCAGATTGGTGGAGAATGTGTAGTAGTGGTTCTCCTATAGCACCAAATGGGTTCAAGCTTTACAGCTTAACTATAGCAGAACCTGATTTAGTGCTATATAGAAGCACATTCTTCATCAATCTGAGGAACAATTACATCATGCAAAGAACGCCTTGGGCGTGCACATGGCTCTCAGAGTGTTTATGGTTCTGCGTAGAACCGTGAGTTTATATAAAACTATTTCAAGGGTGCGACTGAAGGACTCCTCGAAGAATCTTGACATGATGCTTTAAAGAATTTCTCATCAACAGAAAGGGTTCTCTAAGGAGTCATTCATTCAAGGGTTCTTCAGGGAACCTAAAGTGGATCTTCTATGATGCCACCTTTGTGTTTAAAAGTG
This sequence comes from Megaleporinus macrocephalus, assembly GCA_021613375.1. Taxonomy (NCBI): domain Eukaryota; kingdom Metazoa; phylum Chordata; class Actinopteri; order Characiformes; family Anostomidae; genus Megaleporinus; species Megaleporinus macrocephalus. Next base: position 39,587,882 of record CM038715.1, read on the forward strand.
CGATGCTGAAGATTTACAACATACAACATTGGTTCTGGACTCTCAATATTCAGTAGCTACTATAAAAATATTCAGTATCTATTTTAAATTATTTTGTATATCATCTCTGTCCAAAGAGAACCATGTATCTCATGATGAATGGTGAACGGACCAATAGAAATGCTCCAAAATCTGGTTCTAAAAAATCTGGTTCTATTGACTTACATTCAAAAGTCTGTTGGTATGTAGAGAAACTAGTAAACTAGTAATGGACTAATGATACACTGTATAATAACTGTAATGAGTTTTTATACGTTTCCAGGTAACAGGTTCAGACTACTCTTACTTTCCTGGAACCTTCAGCTGGGGTTTCTTAATTACACTGACTTTAAGTGGGTTTCTAACGGCAACATTCTTTCTCCTTGACCCCTCAGATGGCCAGCACAATGCGATCCTGGACAGCAATCCTGGCTCTACTGCTGTGTGTCCTGGTGTGCCTGAACAGCCTGGCTGAAGCTTATCCGCCCAAACCCGAACCTCCAGCGGGAGACGTGGGTCCGGAGGAGATGGCCAAATACCACACGGCCCTGCGGCACTACATCAACCTCATCACACGGCAGAGGTCAGGCGTTACTGCCCTGTAGCTGGTTAACCAACGTCAATCTCATAGTGAATCATATTAATCTTTTAATTTAATTAGATTCATTTTCATATATATATATATATATATATATATATATATATATATATATATATATATATATATATATATATATATATATTATTATTATTAGAGCTTTTTAATTGTAGTTTAATTTCTATTCTTGATATGTTTATTTTTTATTTACATTTTTAAATATAATAAATAATTTTTCTCATGATATAGGCTGAAACAAAAACGCTTACCAAAAAAAGAACACTGAAATATTAAAGAGCATCAGATTATAAATTATAAATACTGATTATATCATTTTTCTCTGTATTTATTCATTTATCTACATTTTTATAAGGCACAGCACATAAAAACTGTTTTGGGGTCCCTTACTTTTCTGTATCATATTGTTTTGAAGTGAAGAATTAAAGCAAAATTCAAAGGATAGATAGATAGATAGATAGGTAGATAGATAGATAGATAGATAGATAGATAGATAGATAGATAGATAGATACTTTATTGATCCCGAAGGAAATCAAGGTCTCCAGTATCATAAAAACAACACAATTAAGTAAACAGAGAACTCACAAAGAATATCTATCTATCTATCTATCTATCTATCTATCTGTGTTCCTCTTTATGTATTATTCTCTATCTATCTATCTATCTATCTATCTATCTATCTATCTATCTGTGTTCCTCTTTATGTATTATTCTCTATCTATCTATCTATCTGTGTTCCTCTTTATGTATTATTATCTATCTATCTATCTATCTATCTATCTATCTATCTATCTGTGTTCCTCTTTATGTATTATTCTCTATCTATCTATCTATCTATCTATGTGTTCCTCTTTATGTATTATTCTCTATCTATCTATCTATCTATCTATCTATCTATCTATCTATCTATCTATCTGTGTTCCTCTTTATGTATTATTCTCTATCTATCTATCTATCTATCTATCTATCTATGTGTTCCTCTTTATGTATTATTCTATATCTATCTATCTATCTATCTATCTATCTATCTATCTATCTATCTATCTATCTATCTATCTATCTGTGTTCCTCTTTATGTATTATTCTATATCTATCTATCTATCTATCTATCTATCTATCTATCTATCTATCTATCTATCTATCTATGTGTTCCTCTTTATGTATTATTCTATATCTATCTATCTATCTATCTATCTATCTATCTATCTATCTATCTATCTATCTATCTATCTATCTATCTATCTATCTATCTATCTATCTAGATAGATAGATAGATAGATAGATCCCATATATGGTTAAGTATTGATTTATTGTGATCAGCTTTTAAATATTCCTGTTTACTATTTTCGTGTAATTCTTGCTTACAACATAATATGATAAGAAAAAATAAGGGACCCCAAAACAGGATGTCGCTTAAAGCCCCCCAAAAAGGTGTTGTGGGTGAGCGTGATCAGGCAGTGTTCTGTGGTTAAAGGTCCCCCCGCTGAACGGCGTGCAGTGGTGGGCTTGTTATTAAGTGGGTTTAACCTGTCAGTGTTCTGCGGAGATGAACCTGTGATTTACACTGCTGGAGAAAATAACTCTCACATTTACACAGTGAGTTAATTACAGAGTGGCTGCCGCGCCGGGGCCCGTGTTGTTCTGAGAGGGTACCGCGGTTCTGTGTGGCTCTTTTTTAGTTTATTATTATCTCCCACTGTAAAAGCAGAACTGTCAGCCTACTTACAAACTCAGAGAACAGTGGATCTTTCAGCGGTGCTTAACTCGGAGCCTCTTTTGTACATACAATTGTAAGTTTCCTTTAAAAAGAAACTAGATTTAATTGCCTACAGTCTCACAGTACGATTGGCTCAGAGGCATTCTAAAGTCTTTACAGGGGAATTCCACAGTCTGCAAAATTCACTCTCTGAGTTTGGTGTGAAACGGTTTATTGCGGAGACTCAAATGTCTTGACAGTGGTGGTGAATGGAACCAGACGTCACCATGTCTATAACACAAGTGTAGCCAATTTATTTACTATCTGCATTTATATGGAATATTGGAAAGTCATAAATAATAAGTGATACAAGTCATTGTACCAATACAAGACTGTACAGTACAGCGAATCATGGTCTGGATACTTCTCCAGTGCAGTACTGAGTTAAAGGTAAAGTAGAAAAGTAGAGATGCTGTTGGGAGATGCTGGTGGGAGGGGCGCCGAGCTGGAGAGCATCTGGGATCTAAACAACAGCCAATTACACTGTCAGTCTGTATTAACTGAACGTTATATTAGCGCTGGTTCTTCTTAATCTGAGGCTCATGAGATACCAGTTACACTACACACTAACGTGCGCATGTGTTTATACTGCACAACCCAGTTCAAACACGTACTGCAGTAGTTTATCACGAAACAGCTTATTTACTCATGATAATAAAGTAAACAAGACACATTCAGACGTGCACAGACGCAGTGGGTTGATAGAAAGTTAGTGTCAGAATATGGCTGCAAACAGCAGTAAGCATAAATAACTATGAATATGTGGTGAATATCTAAAGCAGTGATTATGTAGTACAGTGAATAGTAGAGCAGTGAATATGTAGTACAGTGTATAGTAGAGCAGTGAATATGTAGTACAGTGTATAGTAGAGCAGTGAATATGTAGTACAGTGTATAGTAGAGCAGTGAATATGTAGTACAGTGTATAGTAGAGCAGTGAATATGTAGTATAGTGAATATGTAGTACAGTGTATAGTAGAGCAGTGAATATGTAGTACAGTGTATAGTAGAGCAGTGAATATGTAGTATAGTGAATATGTAGTACAGTGAATATGTAGTACAGTGAATAGTAGAGCAGTGATTATGTAGTACAGTGAATAGTAGAGCAGTGAATATGTAGTATAGTGAATAGTAGAGCAGTGAATATGTAGTACAGTGAATAGTAGAGCAGTGATTATGTACTACAGTGAATAGTAGAGCAGTAAATATGCAGTATAGTGAATAGTAGAGCAGTGATTATGTACTACAGTGAATTGTAGAGCAGTAAATATGCGGTATAGTGAATAGTAGAGCAGTGATTATGTAGTACAGTGAATAGTAGAGCAGTAAATATGCAGTATAGTGAATAGTAGAGCAGTGATTATGTACTACAGTGAATTGTAGAGCAGTAAATATGTAGTATAGTGAATAGTAGAGCAGTGATTATGTAGTACAGTGAATAGTAGAGCAGTGATTATGTAGTACAGTGAATAGTAGAGCAGTAAATATGCAGTATAGTGAATAGTAGAGCAGTGATTATGTAGTACAGTGAATAGTAGAGCAGTAAATATGCAGTATAGTGAATAGTAGAGCAGTAAATACGCAGTATAGTGAATATGTAGTACAGTGATTATGTAGTACAGTGAATAGTAGAGCAGTAAATATGCAGTATAGTGAATAGTAGAGCAGTGATTATGTACTACAGTGAATTGTAGAGCAGTAAATATGTAGTATAGTGAATAGTAGAGCAGTGATTATGTAGTACAGTGAATAGTAGAGCAGTAAATATGCAGTATAATGAATAGTAGAGCAGTAAATATGCAGTATAGTGAATAGTAGAGCAGTGATTATGTAGTACAGTGAATAGTATAGCAGTAAATATGCAGTATAATGAATAGTAGAGCAGTAAATATGCAGTATAGTGAATATGTAGTACAGTGGATAGTAGAACAGTGAATATGTAGTATAGTGAATAGTAGAGCAGTGATTATGTAGTACAGTGAATAGTAGAGCAGTAAATATGCAGTATAGTGAATAGTAGAGCAGTGAATATGTAGTACAGTGAATAGTAGAGCAGTAAATATGCAGTATAGTGAATAGTAGAGCAGTAAATATGCAGTATAGTGAATAGTAGAGCAGTGATTATGTAGTACAGTGAATAGTATAGCAGTAAATATGCAGTATAATGAATAGTAGAGCAGTAAATATGCAGTATAGTGAATATGTAGTACAGTGGATAGTAGAACAGTGAATATGTAGTATAGTGAATAGTAGAGCAGTGATTATGTAGTACAGTGAATAGTAGAGCAGTAAATATGCAGTATAGTGATTATGTAGTACAGTGAATAGTAGAGCACTGAATATGCAGTATAGTGAATATGTAGCACAGTGGATAGTAGAGCAGATCATACCAAACCACTCTAAATGCCTTCCTTTACATCTTAATTGTCAAATTATGTGAAAAGTTTGGAAAAGTTTGAAAAATGGATGGAATTCCCCTTTAAGTGTCACGTAAACACAAACACAACTTTGGGTTGTGTATATATAAAGAACACTATTTTTTTAATGTGTTGTAATAACACGGCCATGTCTCTCTCTATCTCTCTGTCTCTCTTTCTCTCTCTCTCTCTCAGATACGGGAAGAGGTCCTCTCCTGAGGCGGCGGTGGCGGAGCTCCTATTTGGTGATGATGAACAGGACGTAAGACCACGGTGAGTAACCACAGATCACTGCTGTACAATCAGACACTGTAGCTCTGATCTGCTGGTCAGTCCTTGCTCAGCAGGCAGCTTCTGACCTCTGGACTTGATCGAGACTATTTTGGGAGGTGGACCTGGTGGCTGTACAGCTGACCTATGTTAGCTACAACTCTACTGCATAATAAGAGGTGCTGCTTATTAAACCTGAAGCTGTTTTTATTCTGATTTCCTGATAATTTACTGCATATAAACTAATGTCAGTGGTGTAACTAACCACCTTAATAACCACCTGGGATATAATAGCATCCACCTAGTATCCACAGCTTAGCAACCACTAGGAATACCAAAGCAGCCATCTAGCAATACCTTAGGAACAACCTAGGATACCAGTAGTAACCCCCTAGCAATGGCTTGGCAACCACTTGGAATACCAATAGCATCCACCTAGCAACATCTTACCAAGCACATGGGATACCAGCAGTATCCACATAGCAATGACTTGGCAACCACTTGGGTTACCAATAGCATCAACCTAGCAACACCTTAGCAACCACCTGGGATACCAGTAATATCCCCCTGGCCACGGCTGGCCAACCACTTGGGGTACCAATAGCATCCACCGAGCAACAATGTAGCAACCAGAAGGAAGGTTTAGTCTTTAAATCACTCTCAGCACGACTGAGCCTGGGACACACTAGCACCCTACACACTAGCAACCACCTGGGATAACTTAACATCCACCAAACTACACACTAACAACCACCGGAAATAACTTATCACTTACCTAGCTACACACTAGCAACCACCTGGGATAACTTATCACCCACCTAACTACACACTAGCAACCACCTGGGATAACGTATCACCCACCTAACTACACACAAGCAACCACCTGGAATAACTTATCATCCACCAAACTACATACTAGCAACCACTTGGAATAACTTATCATCCACTTAACTGCACATTAGCAACCACCTGGAATAACTTATCATCCACTTAACTGCAAATTAACAACCACCTGGGATAACGTATCACCCACCTAACTACACACTAGCAACCACCTGGGATAACTTATGACTCAACTAACTACACACTAACAACCAGCTGGAATAACTTATTATCCACTTAACTACACATCAGCAATCACCTGGGATAACTTATCACCCACCTGACTACACACTAGCAACCGCCTGGGATAACTCATCACCCAGCTAACTACACATTAGCAACTATCTGAGATAACTTATCATTTACCTAGCTACACCCTAGCAACCACCTGGGATAACTTATCACCCACCTAACTACACATTAGCAACCACCCGGAATAAATTATCACTTACCTAGCTACACCCTAGCAACCACCTGGGATAACTTATCACCCACCTAACTACACATTAGCAACCACCCGGAAAAAATTATCACTTACCTAGCTACACCCTAGCAACCACCTGGGATAACATGTAGCCCACCTAACTACGCATTAGCAACCACCTGGAATAAATTATCACCTACCTAGCTACACCCTAGCAACCACCTGGGATAACGTATTACCTACCTAACTAAACATTAGCAACTATCTGGAATAACTTATCATTTACCTAGCTACACCCTAGCAACCACCTGGGATAAGTTAACTTTAATGTATGGAGCAACATCAGAAGGGAGGTTTAGTCTTGAAACCAAGAAAATCACTCTCAGCACGACTGCAGCTCCACTGTAGGAGTGACACTATAAGACATTCCGCTGTGTTAAACATCACTGAGAGTGCAAGACGGAGGTGTTTCTATGTGAAAGTGTGAGAACTGACCTGAGATGTTTTGCTTTCAGGGCTGATGACCGTTTGGCCTGGTAATCCTCCTCCGTCCCGCTGCATCATGTGTGCACTCCTCTCTCATCCATCTCTATGACGATAAACAAGTTTACTGAGCAGCCAAAGCAGCATGAACCAGCGGCCCTCCTCCTTCTCCTAGGGGCCTCCTCTCACCTCAATATTTGGGCAAATGTCTCTCTCTCTCTCTTTCTTTAGCCAAAACGTTTTCTGTGAAGCGACAATTGTAAATAATTTGTTACTCACACAATTGAGAATAATAAAGAATGACTAGATGTTGAATGGTGGTACAACATGAGTCCAGACTGTCCATACAGTGTCCATCACCTAAACACAATGTATACTTTGTATTGTATTAAATTTTCTATTTTTGATCATGTTAAATATTATAAATACAATAGGTTACATTTAACATGATCAAATTGAGCTCCTAGTTTCTACTGTGAAAGTACCTTATTAACCCAGTGAGGTTTGGCTACATGCTAGCAGTCATAAAGAATAACATAGATACTCTAGCAAACACCTGAAAGAACTTATCACCCATCTAGCTAATTACTAACAACCACCTGGGATAACTTCTCACCCATCTAGCTAATTACTAACAACCACCTGGGATAACTTATCACCCACCTAGCTAATTACTAACAACCACCTGGGATAACGTATCACCCACCTAGCTACACATGAGCAACCACCTGGGATAACTTATCATCCATGTAGCTACTTACTAACAACTACCTGGGATAACGTATCACCCACCTAGCTACACATGAGCAACCACCTGGGATAACTTATTACCCATCTAGCTAATTACTAACAACCACCTGGGATAACTTATCACCCACCTAGCTAATTACTAACAACCACCTGGGATAACGTATCACCCACCTAGCTACACATGAGCAACCACCTGGGATAACTTATCATCCATGTAGCTACTTACTAACAACTACCTGGGATAACTTATCACCCACCTAACTACACATGAGCAACCACCTGGGATAACTTATCATCCATCTAACTAATTACTAACAACCACCTGGGATAACTTATTACCCATCTAGCTAATTACTAAAAACCACTTGAGATAACTTATCACCCACCTAACTAAACACTAGCAACCACCTGGGATAACTTATCACCCACCTAACTACACAACAGGAAACAACTTGGGATAACTTATTACCCACCTAACTACACACTAGAAACAACTTGGGATAACTTATTACCCACCTAACTAAACACTAGCAACCACCTGGGATAACTTATCATCCACTTAACTACACACTAGCAACCACCTGGGATAACTTATTACCCACCTAACTAAACACTAGCAACCACCTGGGAGAGCTTTGCACCCACCTAACTACACACTAGCAGCCACCTGGGAGAACTTTTCACCCACCTAACTACACACTAGCAACCACCTGGGATAACTTATCACCCACCTAACTACACATTAGCAGCCACCTGGGAGAACTTTTCGCCCACCTAACTACACACTAGCAACCACCTGGGATAACTTATCACCTACCTAAATACACAATAGAATTAGCTTGGGATAACTTATCACCCACCTAACTACACACTAGCAACCACCTGGGAGAACTTATCACCCACCTAACTACACACTAGCAACCACCTGGGAGAACTTATCACCCACCTAACTACACACTAGCAACCACCTGGGAGAACTTTTCACCCACCTAACTACACACTAGCAACCACCTGGGAGAACTTTGCACCCACCTAACTACACACTAGCAGCCACCTGGGAGAACTTTTCACCCACCTAACTACACACTAGCAACCACCTGGGATAACTTATCACCCACCTAACTACACACTAGCAGCCACCTGGGAGAACTTATCACCCACCTAACTACACACTAGCAGCCACCTGGGAGAACTTTTCACCCACCTAACTACACACTAGCAACCACCTGGGAGAACTTTTCACCCACCTAACTACACACTAGCAACCACCTGGGATAACTTATCACCTACCTAAATACACAATAGAATAAGCTTAAGATAACTTATCACCCACCTAACTACACACTAGCAACCACCTGGGATAACTTATCACCCACCTAACTACACACTAGCAACCACCTGGAATAACTTATCATCCACTTAACTACACACTAGCAACCACCTGGGACAAATGACTACACACAAGAAACAAGAAACTGGCTAGAAGCTGATTATCAGCCCCTTTAAGGTGGAATGGAAAACTTTGAGTAAGAAACTGGCCGACAATACACTGAATATCTTTGCCAGAACTGATGCATGATTTAAGGTGGAACGGCAAAATCTTAACAACTAACAAACAATAAGAAGCACTAGTGCACTGTTTAAGGTGGAACGGGGAAATTTGAATAGGAAGCTGGTAGTATATTTGATGAGGATATTTAAACTAGATTCTTCTCTCTTCGTCTTCCAGTCTATGCTACAGCGACACCAAATTCAAGCTGCCCCTTTAATGTAACAGCGTGAAGGTCATTCTCTACAGACGGAGTGAGCTTTTGTTTATTCTGGGCTACTGTAGAAACATACTGAAATCATAGTATTGCGTATTATACCCCACTTCTATTAATAGCCCCCCCTTAAATCTTACACACTGCTCCTTTAAGATACTCTATATTGCCAAAAGGTCTGCAGAGGTCACCAACTTTCTGCAGAGTCAATCGCTACAGACCTCCAACCTTCATGTGGCCTTCAGATCAGCTCAAGAACAGAGCGTAGAGAGCTTCATGGAATGGGTTTCCATGGCCGAGCAGCTGCATCCAAGTCTTACATCACCAATGCAATGCAAAGCGTTGGATGCTCTAGAGCAGTGGAGACGTGTTCTCTGGAATGACCACCTGGCAATACGATGGACGAGTCTGGGTTTGGCGGTTGCCAGGAGAACGGCACTTGTCTGATTGCACTGAGTGTAAAGTTTGGTGGAGGGGGGATTATGGTGTGGGGTTGTTATTCACGAGGTGGACTTGGTCCCTTAGTTCCAGTGAAAGAAACTCTTAATGCTTCAGCAGATCAAGAGATTCTGGACAATTTCATGCTCCCAACTTTGTGGGGACAGTTTGGGGACGGCCCCTTCCTGTTCCAACATGACTGCCCACCAGTGCACAGAGCAGCTCCATAAAGACATGGAGGAGCGAGTTTGCTGTGGAAGAACTTGACTGGCCTGCACAGAGTCCTGACCTCAACCTGATTAAACACCTTTAGGATGAATTAGAGTGGAGACTGTGAGCCAGACCTTCTCGTCCAACATCAGCCTCATCAATGCTCTTCTGGAAGAACTGTTGGTCAAACATTCCCATAAACACACTTCTAAACCGTGTGGAGAGCCTTCTCAGAAGATCTGAAGCTGTTACAGCTGCAAAGGTTGGGCCAACACTGTGTTAAACTCTATGGATTAAGAATGGGACGTCACTCAAGTTCATATTCGTGTACCGACAGACGGGCGAACACTTTTGGCAGTGTAGTGTATTCAAGCTTTAACTATCACTATCTTAGACACCAGGCAGCGAATGAAGTCAGCTCGCTGGTGTCACTAAATCATTTAAAATTTTTATTTTAGTTTCTAACCACCTTTAGACAGCCTGTACCTGTTTTAATTGAGTTTTTCTTTTTGACTCCTAACTTTTTTATTTTTTCTGTCCTTTTATCCAATTTCGGTTTTTACATTTTGTTTCATTTTCATCAATTACTTTCTTCATTTTTTTTATTTATATTTATTTCTATTTAATTTACTTCATTTTTTAATCTTTTTATTTCATTGTTTTATATTTTTTAGCTTGTCCACTTAAACTTTTATTTTAAATTATTTATTTCTTAATTAAATTCTTACATTGTCTGCCTAATTTTCGAATATTTTTATCATTTAATTCTTATATTTTACACATGTTCTTTATTTTAGCTTTCTTGATTAAATATTGATTCTAATTTTTATGTATTTTCAGCCCCTTCAAGTTGTAAATGCTCAAATGCATTGTAAATGAGGGTTACCCTCAATGTATTAGCGAGGTTGATTGATTGATTGATTGATTGAATAACCATTTCATGCTTCTGTGAAGGAGCTTAGTGGACGTCTGGTTCCATTCACCCCCACTATAAAGAATTCTGACTAAGGTACGTCACTAGAGGGTGTTTGTGGTCTTTTTACACATAACCATAACAAAGTCAACGTTGGAGAGACTTAGTCGTGAAGAAAATTAGAAAATTCTCATTTCGGTTGAACCCTCCTTTAAACACTTTAAGCATGCAGTTACACGGTTTCACCAGCAGGTGGTGAACATGGAATACGTTTTCCTCCAACATCATTAGTCATTTTTATTATATATATATATTATAATTTAGTAATGAATAATAATAATAATAATAATTAATAATAAAGAGATATGAGCGTTTTTTATTTTTTAAATAAGCCGTATTTTACAGTTTATATGATTTTTTTTTTTAATATTTCGAGAACAGTGCTTTAATAAATGCCTCAGTTCAGTCTAATCACATCTCCAGTCTTAGTTTGTGATAATCTCGGTCCTCAGGCGCTCTTAAAGCGGGCACTGCTGCTGCCTCACTCCGCTGTATGCTCTCCGGTGGGGTCCGCCGCCGCGTTTCCCCTTTAAGAGCGAGCGGTGGGCGGGGCGTTTAATCACACTGCAGAAAGGCAGCAGCAGCAGCAGCGCAGGGACCGAGGAGAGCAGCACTGCCGCCGGCTTTACGCGCTCCGGACCGCCGAACCGAGCCAGGCTGCGTGCTTGGACGCGTTGAATCCGTCTGAGAGAGACCCTGCATGCGAGCCGTTCAAGGACCACCTGCTGAGGCTTAAGGTAGAAGAAGAGGAAGATCCTGCGCGGTTGTCGCTTCTCACCTTCATCCCTGGAGGAGATTCCTCATCTCATCTCAGGTGAGCAGGTTTAAGCTGGAAAGCCTCCAGCACGTTGCACTGGGGTCTTGCACAAGCCAGGCTGCTGGACATTGTCTGACCGTGGCCGTGGTCGTGTCAGTGGGAAGTGCTGGGGCAGTAACAATGGATGTGCTTTTATTGGCTGGATGAAGCTTCCTTGATCCACATGGACTACTACCATGGTCAAGGCCATAGCTGACCCAAGCTCTGCTTATAACAGAAGTTGGTTTACCATTTTCTGGTTCTCACCATCACCGATGACCACCCTCAGTGAGGTCTGGACGCTCTGGGGGTGGTCAGTCCATTCTTCTAAGAAACTCCAGCAGCCTTTACTCCTCTCAGTCTTCACAGCTTCTCTCACATCCTGTGTTCTCCCAGCGGGAGGATGGATGTGGGTGTTTTCAGAGCTGGAGCAAGAGTTGGAAGCTTGGTTGTGTCCTCTTCCAGGTGGTTGTTAGGAGACCTGTATTCTCTGTAGCTTTTAATCATTTCCAGTTTTGGCAATGCCTGTGTTTTGGCAATGCCTCACTGTAGTACCACTGTGTACCTGAAGAGGCAATAGTGAGTCACTGTAATACCACTGTGTACCTGAAGAGGCAATAGTGAGTCACTGTAATACCACTGTGTACCTGAAGAGGCAATAGTGAGTCGCTGTAGTACCACTGTGTACCTGAAGAGGCAATAGTGAGTCACTGTAATACCACTGTGTACCTGAAGAGGTGATAGTGAGTCACTGTAGTACCACTGTGTACCTGAAGAGGCAATAGTGAGTCACTGTAATACCACTGTGTACCTGAAGAGGTGATAGTGAGTCACTGTAATACCACTGTGTACCTGAAGAGGCAATAGTGAGTCACTGTAGTACCACTGTGTACCTGAAGAGGCAATAGTGAGTCACTGTAGTACCACTGTGTACCTGAAGAGGTGATACTGAGTCACTGTAATACCACTGTGTACCTGAAGAGGCAATAGTGAGTCACTGTAGTACCACTGTGTACCTGAAGAGGCAATAGTGAGTCGCTGTAGTACCACTGTGTACCTGAAGAGGCAATAGTGAGTCACTGTAATACCACTGTGTACCTGAAGAGGTGATAGTGAGTCACTGTAGTACCACTGTGTACCTGAAGAGGCAATAGTGAGTCGCTGTAGTTCCACTGTGTACCTGAAGAGGCAATAGTGAGTCGCTGTAGTACCACTGTGTACCTGAAGAGGCAATAGTGAGTCACTGTAATACCACTGTGTACCTGAAGAGGTGATAGTGAGTCACTGTAATACCACTGTGTACCTGAAGAGGTGATAGTGAGTCACTGTAATACCACTTTATAGCTGAAGAGGAATTAAAGGAACATCAGGCACTGATGTTGAACATTGCTATGAGGATTTGATTGAATGTTAGTGAGGTCAGGTACTGATGTTGAACATTGCTGTGAGGATTTGATTGAGTGTTAGGGAGGACAGGTACTGATGTTGAACATTGCTATGAGGATTTGATTGAGTGTTAGTACGGTCAGGTACTGATGTTGAACATTGCTGTGAGGATTTGATTGAGTGTTAGTGAGGTCCGGTACTGATGTTGAACATTGCTGTGAGGATTTGATTGAGCGTTAGTGAGGTCAGGTACTGATGTTGAACATTGCTGTGAGGAGCTGATTGAGTATTAGTGAGGTCAGGTACTGATGTTGAACATTGCTGTGAGGATTTGATTGAGTGTTAGGGAGGACAGGTACTGATGTTGAACATTGCTATGAGGATTTGATTGAGTGTTAGTACGGTCAGGTACTGATGTTGAACATTGCTGTGAGGATTTGATTGAGCGTTAGTGAGGTCAGGTACTGATGTTGAACATTGCTGTGAGGAGCTGATTGAGTATTAGTGAGGTCAGGTACTGATGTTGAACATTGCTGTGAGGATTTGATTGAGTGTTAGTGAGGTCAGGTACTGATGTTGAACATTGCTGTGAGGATGTGATTGAGTGTTAGTGAGGTCAGGTGCTGATGTTGAACATTGCTGTGAGGATTTGATTGAGCGTTAGTGAGGTCAGGTACTGATGTTGAACATTGCTGTGAGGATTTGATTGAGCGTTAGTGAGGTCAGGTACTGATGTTGAACATTGCTGTGAGGAGCTGATTGAGTATTAGTGAGGTCAGGTACTGATGTTGAACATTGCTGTGAGGATTTGATTGAGCGTTAGTGAGGTCAGGTACTGATGTTGAACATTGCTGTGAGGAGCTGATTGAGTATTAGTGAGGTCAGGTACTGATGTTGAACATTGCTGTGTGAGGATTTGATTGAGTATTAGTGAGGTCAGGTACTGATGTTGAACATTGCTGTGAGGATGTGATTGAGTGTTAGTGAGGTCAGGTGCTGATGTTGAACATTGCTGTGAGGATTTGATTGAGCGTTAGTGAGGTCAGGTTACTGATGTTGAACATTGCTGTGAGGATTTGATGAGCGATTAGTGAGGTCAGGTACTGATGTTGAACATTGCTGTGAGGAGCTGATTGAGTATTAGTGAGGTCAGGGTACTGATGTTGAACATTGCTGTGAGGATTTGATTGAGCGTTAGTGAGGTCAGGTACTGATGTTGAACATTGCTGTGAGGAGCTGATTGAGTATTAGTGAGGTCAGGTACTGATGTTGAACATTGCTGTGAGGATTTGATTGAGTATTAGTGAGGTCAGGTACTGATGTTGAACATTGCTGTGAGGATCTGATTGAGTGTTAATGAGGTACAGTACTGATGTTGAACATTGCTGTGAGGATTTGATTGAGTGTTAGTGAGGTCAGGCACTGATGTTGAACATTGCTGTGAGGAGCTGATTGAGTATTAGTGAGGTCAGGTACTGAGTTTGAACATTGCTGTGAGGATTTGATTGAGTATTAGTGAGGTAAGGTACTGATGTTGAACATTGCTGTGAGGATTTGATTGAGTGTTAGTGAGGTCAGGTACTGATGTTGAACATTGCTGTGAGGATTTGATTGAATGTTAGTGAGGTCAGGTACTGATGTTGAACATTGCTGTGAGGAGTTGATTGAGTGTTTTGAGGTCAGGTACTGATGTTGAACATTGCTGTGAGGATTTGATTGAGCGTTAGTACGGTCAGGTAATGATGTTGAACATTGCTGTGAGGATTTGATTGAGTGTTAGTGAGGTAAGGTACTGATTTTGAACATTGCTGTGAGGATTTGATTGAATGTTACTGAGGTCCGGTACTCTAGGTACAGGATTGAGCTCCACCAGTCTAGAGTGTGCTGTTCCTCTGGGGGACTTTATACCTCTCTAGCTGACTCTTGGCGTTGGGCATGCTGCTCAGGGTGGGCTTGTGGTGGTCTCGTGTCCTGTTCTGTAGACGAGTGCTGTGTGTTTGACTCTCTTCAGTTTGATTTAAATCCTGACGCTGAGCTCGACTCGAGGAGACAAGCAGAAAATCAGAAACACTGGAGTGACTGACTGGAGAGGAAAGACAGTCAGCTTAATGTTTCTAGATGAATTATGTTTACCTTAAAGGTCTCTCTCTCTCTATCACTCTCTCTCTCTATCACTCTCTCTCTCTATCACTCTCTCTCTCTTCTCTCTCTCTATCACTCTCTCTCTTTCTTTCTGTCTCTCTCTGTTCTCTCTCTATCTCTCTCTATCACTCTCTCTCTCTCTCACTCACTCTCTTTCTTTCTGTCTCTCTCTCTCTGTGTTCTCTCTCTCTCTACCTCTCTCTCTCTCTGTTCTCTCTCTCTCTCTCTCTCTCTGTGTATCTCTCTCTCTGTATCTCTCTCTGTTCTCTCTCTCTGTTCTCTCTCTCTGTTCTCTCTCTCTGTATCTTTCTCTGTTCTCTCTCTCTCTCTCTCTCTCTCTCTCTGTATCTCTCTCTGTTCTCTCTCTCTTCTCTCTCTGTTCTCTCTCTCTCTCTCTGTTATCTCTCTCTCTCTCTCTCTCTTTCTCTGTATCTCTCTCTCTCTGTATCTCTCTCTGTTCTCTCTCTCTCTCTCTCTCTCTTTCTCTGTATCTCTCTCTCTCTCTGTATCTCTCTCTCTCTGTTCTCTCTCTCTGTTCTCTCTCTCTCTGTTCTCTCTCTCTGTGTGTTCTCTCTCTTTCTCTCTCTCTCTGTATCTCTCTGTTCTCTCTCTCTATCTCTCTACCTCTCTCTCTCTCTCTCTCTCTCCTGTTCTCTCTCTCTCTCTCCTGTTTTCTCTCTCTCTCTCTCTCTCTCTCTCTCTCTCTCTCTCTCTCTCTCTGTATCTCTCTCTGTATCTCTCTGTTCTCTCTCTCTCTCTCTCCTCACTCTGCTTCTCTCTCTCTCTCTCTCTCTCTCTCTCTCTCTGTTCTCTCTCTCTCTCTCTCTCTGTATCTCTCTCTGTATCTCTCTGTTCTCTCTCTCTCTCTCTCACTCTGTTCTCTCTCTCTCTCTCACTCTGTTCTCTCTCTCTCTCTCTCTCTCTCTCTCTCTGTTTCTCTCTCTCTCTCTCTCTCTCTCTGTATCTCTCTCTGTATCTCTCTGTTCTCTCTCTCTCTCTCTCTCTCTCTGTTCTCTCTCTCTCTCTCTCTCTCTCTCTCTCTCTCTCTCTCTCTCTGTGATGAACGTGCTGTTGTATCTTTGATCTGTATGTATGTCTGTGTTTTAATTGGCTCTTCTTTCTCGGTGACGGTCCCGCGTCCTCATTCATAAACATAACACCACCTCTCCGCTCCCCCCGCTCTGAGGTCTGACCGCTTTGCTCAGGTGTGCTGCCTCAGGGGTCGTTTCCATGGAGACCGCTGGTGTAGCGGTCGCACCGCAGAGGAAAGGTGCTGCTTTGAGACCTGTAAACGACAGAAACCCCCCCGTCTCGCATCGCCAATTCAATCACTGTCCTGTAGGAGACCAGTCGCATTTCACCACGAACCAGTTCAAACCAGTTCAAACCAGATCAGTTCAATTCAGATCAGCTTAATTCAGATCAGCTTAATTCAGATTAGTTCAGTTCAATTCAGTTCAATTAGATTACAGTTCTGTAGGAGACGAGCCACATTTAACCACAAACCAGTTCAGTTCAAACCAGTTCAGTTTAAACCAGTTCAGTTCATTTTAATTAGATTGCAATCCTGTTGTAAATGAGTCACATTTCACCACAAACCAGTTCAAACCAGTTCAGTTCATTTCAGATTAGTTCAGTTCAGTTCAAACCAGATTAGTTCAATTCAGATTAGTTCAGTTCAGTTCAAACAATTCAGTTCAATTCAGATTAGTTCAGTTCAAACCAATTTAGTTCAATTCAGATTAGTTCAGTTCAAACCAATTCAGTTCAATTCAGATTAGTTCAGTTCAAACCAATTTAGTTCAATTCAGATTAGTTCAGTTCAGTTCAAACCAGATTAGTTCAATTCAGATTAGTTCAGTTCAGTTCAAACCAGATTAGTTCAATTCAGATTAGTTCAGTTCAGTTCAAACCAATTCAGTTCAATTCAGATTAGTTCAGTTCAAACCAATTTAGTTCAATTCAGATTAGTTCAGTTCAGTTCAAACCAGATTAGTTCAATTCAGATTAGTTCAGTTCAAACCAGATTAGTTCAATTCAGATTAGTTCTGTTCAGTTCAAACCAGATTAGTTCAATTCAGATTAGTTCAGTTCAGTTCAAACCAATTCAGTTAAATTCAGATTAGTTCAGTTCAGTTCAAACCAATTTAGTTCAATTCAGATTAGTTCAGTTCGGTTCAGTTCAAACCAGATTAGTCCAATTCAGGTTAGTTCAGTTCAGTTCAAACCAATTCAGTTCATTTCAGATTAGTTCAGTTCAGTTAAAACCAATTCAGTTCAATTCAGATTAGTTCAGTTCAGTTCAAACCAGATTAGTTCAATTCAGATTAGTTCAGTTCAGTTAAAACCAATTCAGTTCAATTCAGATTAGTTCAGTTCAGTTCAAACCAGATTAGTTCAATTCAGATTAGTTCTGTTCAGTTCAAACCAGATTAGTTCAATTCAGATTAGTTCTGTTCAGTTCAAACCAGATTAGTTCAATTCAGATTAGTTCAGTTCAGTTCAAACCAATTCAGTTAAATTCAGATTAGTTCAGTTCAGTTCAAACCAATTTAGTTCAATTCAGATTAGTTCAGTTCGGTTCAGTTCAAACCAGATTAGTTCAATTCATATTAGTTCAGTTCAGTTCAAACCAATTCAGTTCATTTCAGATTAGTTCAGTTCAGTTCAAACCAATTCAGTTCAATTCAGATTAGTTCAGTTCAGTTAAAACCAGATTAGTCCAATTCAGGTTAGTTCAGTTCAGTTCAAACCAATTCAGTTCATTTCAGATTAGTTCAGTTCAGTTCAAACCAATTCAGTTCAATTCAGATTAGTTCAGTTCAAACCAATTCAGTTCAATTCAGATTAGTTCAGTTCAAACCAATTTAGTTCAATTCAGATTAGTTCAGTTCAGTTCAAACCAATTCAGTTCAATTCATATTAGTTCAGTTCAGTTCAAACCAATTCAGTTCAATTCATATTAGTTCAGTTCAGTTCAAACCAATCCAGTGCAATTGAATTCAGTCCAGGACCACCACAGAGTAGGTACTAGGGTGGCGGATCATTCTCAGCACTGCAGTGAGTGTGTGTTGTGCTGGTGAGAGTGGATCAGACACAGCAGTGTCACTGCTGGACTAAGAATCATCCACCAACCTGTGGGTGGCGTCCTGTGTCCACTGATGAAGGACTAGAGGAACACAAACTGTGCAGCAGCAGATGAGCTACTGTCTCTGACTTTACATCTACAAGGTGGACCAGCAAGTAGTAGGAGTGTCTAATGGATTGGACAGTGAGTGGACACAGTGTTTAAACACTGATCCACTGATCTGATCCACTCACACCAGCACAACACACACATTAACACACCACCACCATGTCAGTGTCACTGCAGTGCTGAGAATGACCCACCTCCCTAATAGTATCTGCTCTGTGGTGGTCCTGTGGTGGTCCTGATCATTAAAGAACAGGGTGATAAAGTATACAGAGAAACAGAAGAACTACATTCTGTAGGTGGAGCTCCTATATGGTCAGTGGAGCTGATACAAGAAGGTGGGTTTAATGTTATGGCTAATCGTTGTACACCCATCTGAGACGTCTAGTCTCATCTTAGGCTTCACCTACATATCAGTTCTGTATCATTGATCTGATTGGTCAGAGCTCTGAAGTGAAACACCCCCATATAGAGCAGTTATTCCATTATTTTTAGAGTTTAACCAAGAACTGACCTCTTTAGTCCCTAAGGGGTCCAAACGTTCACCCGGGGGTCCCACCATAACCCCAGTTACACTGAAATACAGAAGCCGGCCAGATGTTTACCTGACCATGCAGTCCAGAGCTTGCCTGGAAACCTGGCATCCAACGACGGCACATTTCCTCACATGCACTACTCCAGGACTCCACGCTGTGAAAACATGGTGTAAACGGTGGGGGCGGTGATGACATTATGTAGGTGGGGTTATTCTAGTGGAATAACGAGTAGAAATCAGAGGAGAACCCCAACAGCCAATCGAATCTCATACCTCTCTAGGGTGAAGGCAAACAAGAGTCTTCATAAAGGAAACAGGAGCTCCACTTACAGACTGTAGTTCATCTGATTCTCTGTAGACTTTATTACTCTGTTCTTTAATGATCAGGACCCTCACAGGACCACCACAGAGCAGATACTATTGGGGAGGTGGATTAGGGAAAGTATACAGAGAAACAGATGGACTATGTGATGGACAGATGTTTGTGATGTTATGGTCCCGATAGGGCACGAGGTAGAACTGTTATCTGGAGATCATGACTTATCTCGAGACTTATCTTGAAACAACTTCCTGGTGGTCTCTCGGAACGTCCGTGCCTTATTGTTTACACTTCACCACAAACGGGAAACAGCCGGAACGTCGACAGCATCATTTGTTCTTCACGAACAGCCAGCAGCTGGAACGTCCTCGTACCTATAACTCAATCTGAGCTGCTGCTGGAGACGTGAACAGCATCTGTGAGGAAGTGGAAGGCAAACAGATCCATCTGGTGTTTGTCAAAGAAGTTCTAGTTGCTGGTCCAGCAGCTGGTTCTCCATGCCAACGGCAGAGACGACAGTGATTGGTCAGTGAGTTTGTGTCGATGGCAAAGTTTTGCAGGGAATTAAGCGAAGTACTGTCACAATCCATCCATCCATTAACCCGAAAAACACCGTACTAACCACTACACCACTGTAAAAACCACTACACCACCATACTGACCACTACACCACCATACTGACCACTACACCACCATACTGACCATTACACCACCATTACTAACCACTACACCACCATACTAACCACTACACCACCATACTAACCACTACACCACCATACTGACCACTACACCACCATACTAACCACTATACCACCATACTAACCACTACACCACCATACTAACCACTACACCACCGTACTAACCACTACACCACTGTAAAAACCACTACACCACCATACTGACCACTACACCACCATACTGACCACTACACCACCATACTAACCACTACACCACCATACTGACCATTACACCACCATACTAACCATTACACCACCATACTAACCATTACACCACCATACTGACCACTACACCACCATACTAACCACTACACCACCATACTGACCATTACACCACCATACTGACCATTACACCACCATACTAACCATTACACCACCATACTAACCATTACACCACCATACTGACCACTACACCACCATACTAACCCAATACACCACCATACTAACCACTACACACACTGTAAAAACCACTACACCACCATACTACACCACTACACCCACCATACTCAACCACTACCACATCTTACTACACCATACACCACCATACTAACCATAACACCACCATACTAACCACCACACCATCAACTAACCACTACACCACCGTACTAACCACTACCACCACCGTACTAACCACTACACCACCATACTAACCACTACACCACCGTACTAACCACTACCCCCCATCGCTAACCCACTACACCACCACACTAACCAACTACACACCGTAGTAACCACTACACCACCATACTAACCACTACAACCACCATACTAACCACTACACCACCATACTAACCACTACCACCACCATACTAACCACTACACCACCTACTGACCACTACACCTACATACTGAACACTACACCACCATACTGGCACCATTACACCCCACCATACTAACAATCTACACCACCGTACTAACCACTACACCACCATAACTGACCACTACACCACCCTACTAACCACTACACCACCGTACTAACCACTACACCACCATACTGACCACTTACACCACCATACTAACCACTACACCACCGTACTAACACTACACACCATACTAACCACTACACCACCATACTAACATTACTACCAACCATACTAACCACTACACCCCATCATACTAACCACTACACCACATACTAACCACTACACCACCATACTAACCACTACACCATCATACTAACCACTACACCACCATACTTACCACTACACCCACCATACTAACCATTACCACCACCATACTAACCCTACAACCATCATACTAACCATACACCACCATACTAACCATTACACCACCATACTAACCACCACACCATCATACTAACCACTACAACCACCGTACTAACCACTACACCACCGTACTAGACCACTCACCACGCATACTAACCACTACACCACCGTACTAACCACTACACCACCATCCTAACCACTACACCACCACTCTAACCACTACACCACCGTACAAACCACTACACCACCATACTAACCACTACACCACCATACTAACCACTACACCACCGTACTAACCACTACACCACCATCCTAACCACTACACCACCACACTAACCCACTACACCACCGTACTAACCACTACACCACCATACTAACCACTACACCACCATACTAACCACTACACCACCATACTAACCACTACATCACCATACTAACCACTACAACACCATACTGACCACTACACCACCATACTAACCACTACACCACCATACTAACCACTACACCACCACTGAAGCTTTTCTTTACTCAGTAAACACTTTATTATTAAATATTAATCAGTATTAATAGAGTAAGTAGTGATTTTACATACGTCAGTGTGTTTATTTAACTCTTTCCAAGCTTCTCCTAAACAACCCAGTATTATTATCAGTTCTCATCTAATACCTGCTTTGACTGCTCAGTACTTCATTAAACTAAATCAAGATTTGCTGCTGAAGGAACTGAACACATTCATACAATGTCTGGGGCGTCCAGGAGAAATCTAGAACCTAACTTTGTTCTTCAAACTGGATCAAGATCTGATCTACTTCTCTCACAATAACATATTCATGTTACTTTGTATTGTATGTATGAGTATAATTATAAAGGCTTTTACTCTACCAGCTCAGGAGCCTCAGATGACTGCACAGTAGTGTATATCTATGGTTTATGACCTGCGCTGATCACGGTTTGATTGTAAACGCATTCGCTCCTGAATCCGAATCCTCAGGCAAGTCTAATTGATGTGCCGGTGGTGGATTAAATTGAAAGGCTGCGTGTGAGTATATGTGTGTGTGCGCTCTGCAGTTGTGCAAGGCTATATACGTGTACTATATACTCTATACGTGTACAAGCCCAGCACAGCTGCAGAGCAGCGGCAGCTCGCTGTAGTAACACCTTCCTCTCATTAATATTCATGAAGACGAGCAAGTAATTAAGTCAGCCTCAGTATAGCGGGCCAATCGGGTTTCGCACGAGTGTGTTCACATTTACAGCCCTGGTGCTCCGCTTGCACACGTTTCTGAGCAGCGTTGGATGTTACAGGTGAGTCAAAGGCACAACATCCGGGGTCGGAAGCTGGTTTACGGATGGAATTTGAGGTAGAGTCTGCCTCGTCTTGTGGCAGTGCAGCTCTGGACTTCCCTCATACCCGCTAATTAAAAAATAATGACATTGTGTGATTGTTATGGAGTTCTACGCCTCTAAAGCCAGCCAGTCCCCCCGTTCCCGAACGTCCGGCGTCCTCGTCGGGTCTTCCCTACCATTCCTTCACTTGGGCCAGCTGGTCCTGACCATTGCTTTGCCGGTAATTAGCCGTTTCCAGCCCTCGCCCTCCTCCCGCACATCATTTATGCAGTCATGCTTCAATAATAGAACAATGCGGAAGCCGGAGCCGAGCTCGGAGAGCGAGAGAGTTTAAATCTCCGCCGCGTCCGCTCCTCAATAATCGTGCTGGCTTATAACTATTTGATGCAATTCTTCCTGTTGCCATGGAGAAGCGGCACCGAAAGGGGAGGGTGTGTGTGTGTGTGTGTGTGTGTGTGGAGGGAGAGAAAAAAAAAATAAAAGGAGGGAGTGAGAGCGTGAGAGAGAGAGAGAGAGATAGGCGATCGTGGTTGTCTTGGATACGACCGTTTTCCCCTGTAAAGTAATGAGAAAGCAAACCTGTGGGAGACTGGAGGGCTATTTTTAGGCAGGCAGCACGTCAGGAGCTGCAGGGCCCGCGGATTAGGACCCTGTTTGGGTGTTTGTGG
>CM038715.1:39613731-39628731 GCA_021613375.1 Megaleporinus macrocephalus
CAGTAAATTTAGCTTATTAAACTAACATTTCCTTTGATTGGATAAGCCTGTGTAGGCGGGATGAACCCCGTTGGCGAAGGGTAATAAATAAATCTCATAAAAAAGGCCAATAAAGGGCCCTCAATTATTATTCAGGGACACCCGGGACTTCAGCCCAGATGCGCCTGTGCATTAAATCACTCCTGGCTTTGGCCGGGGTGCTAGTCTGAGGAGCTGTCAGCCCACAGAGGACAGGATAGAATCTTTAAACTCTGACAGTGTCAGTGCACAGGACCAGTACAGTCCAAGCTGTCAACGTCTTCCATGTGAACTGGTTGTGTCACTGTGGTACATAAAGAAAAAGAAAACCTGGTGAAACTTCAGCTGAGTTTAGAAATGGCCTGCCTCAAAACCCTGAACGTCTATGGTTTTAATGGTTTGGTTCTGGGTGCAAGTTCAAGCAGGCATGTTTGGCAGTTGCCCATGGGTACTGGTGGTCTATGTACAATTATAAAAAACATGCTCTGTGTAACTATCATGAAACACCTCGTCTACCACATCTAACCTGAGGAAACACTTGATCAACCACTTCTGACCTGAGGAAACATTTGGTCAACCACATCTAACCTGAAGAAACACCTAGTCAATCACATCTAACCTGAGGAAACACCTGGTCAACCACATCTAACCTGAGGAAACACCTAGTCAACCACATCTAACCTGAGGAAACACTTAGTCAACCACATCTAACCTGAGGAAACACCTGGTCAACCACATCTAACATGAAGAAACACTTGGTCAACCACATTTAAACAGACAATACACCTGTTCACACACATCTAACCTGAAGAAACGCCTGGCCACAAACATCTAACCTAAGGAAACACTTGGTTAACCACATCTAACCTGAGGAAACATTTGGTCAACCACATCTAACCTGAAGAAACACCTGGTCAACCACATCTAACCTGAAGAAACACCTAGTCGATAACATCTAACCTGAGGAAACATTCGGTCAACCACATCTAACCTGAGGAAATGCTTGGTTAACCACATCTAACCTGAGGAAACATTTGGTCAACCACATCTAACCTGAGGAAACATTTGGTCAACCACATCTAACCTGAGGAAATACTTGGTTAACCACATCTAACCTGAGGAAATGCTTGGTTAACCACATCTAACCTGAGGAAACACTTGGTTAACCACATCTAACCTGAGGAAATACTTGGTTAACCAGATAAAACCTGAGGAAACGTTTAGTCTACCAGATATAACCTGAGAAAACACAGTAGCAGTATCATTGTTGAGTCTACGAAAAAAAAAAGTTTAGGCGGCTGCTCTAGTGAATAACAAGGTTCTCACAATTATACTATAACACTTGCATTCCATTGCATCTTCTACCCACCTCTAACTCATGGTTTGCTTGGCCTAGCTTAGGTCTTGCTAGCCCTGTCTTGAAGAGCAATCCCCCAAGAAGATGCTTATGTGGTCCTTTGAGGGTTTCCATAGATGATGAGATTCTTCTTTCCAACCTACTCACAGATAAAATGCTGTGGATGACCTTTAGGGTTGAAGCATAGTTATTCTTTTTCATTGCTAATCCCGTTGGGAACGATTACTATACTCGGTAGACAATGTCCTCTGCCTTTTCCTTCAGGTACGGGTCTGTGTTGCTTAGTTTTGTGACAGGTCTCCGGCTTTTGACTCATGACCATCAAGTCTTACCTGAGCAGCAGTCCGTATGGTGTCTTCAGCTACATATGGATTACTCGTTCAGCTGCTGTAGCTGAAGAACTATGACTTGGCAGTCTGGGAGTCTATCCAGGATGCCATTTAAGCCTGTCATTGGAGAAGGATTTGGACAGGTGGTAGGGTTTCTGCTTCATAGTTCCTGTGGGTAAAGGTCACCCATGCTTGGCTTCCGTTTCTGTTTATCATACTTGTGTGACTGGACTTTCTCTGGTTGCACCTAATTTCAACAGGGCCGTTCCTAAGGCAAACAATGTTTTCACGCTCGCTGGCTAGGAGTGGAAGAAACTATTGATATTAATTGTCGTAATATTATGCTTTGTGATACAGTAATGACTCTCAGAGACAGCAGAGTTTGAAGTTACATTTGATTATAAAGATGGCAAATTTAAATAGAGGCCCAACACAATCAGGGCAGTGGTGAAAGCCTGAGGAAACACCTGGTCACACACCTCCAACCTGAAGAACCATGTGGTCAAAACCCTAGACAAACACATCTAACGTGAGGAAACACCTAAACAAACACATCTAACGTGAGGAAACACCCAGACAAACACATCTAACGTGAGAAAACACCTAGACAAACACATCTAATGTGAGAAAACATCTAGACAAACACATCTAAAGGTTAGGAAACACCCCGACAAACACATCTAACGTGAGAAAACACCTAGACACACATATCTAACCTGAGGAAACACCTAGACAAACACATCTAACCTGAGGAAACACCTAGACAAACACATCTAACATGAGGAAACACCCAGACAAACACATCTAATGTGAGGAAACACCCAGACAAACACATCTAACCTGAGGAAACACCTAGACAAACACATCTAACATGAGGAAACACCCAGACAAACACATCTAATGTGAGGAAACACCTAAACAAACACATCTAACGTGAGAAAACATCTAGACAAACACATCTAAAGGTTAGGAAACACCCAGACACACACATCTAACATGAGGAAACACCTGGTCACACACATCTAACCTGAGGAAACACTTAGACACACACATCTAACGTGAAGAAACACCTGGTCACACACATCTAACCTGAGGAAACACCTAGACAAACACATCTAAAGGCGAGGAAACACATCATCAGAGGTTGTAGGAAAGGGAAAAGAAGGTAGAGAGGGATGAGGCTCAGGTAGTAGAGATGGTTTGGGAGAGGTGAGGAAAATAAAGAGGGCTTAGGCTGGAGGTAGTAGGGATGAGTTCAAAAGCAGAGAGGGAGGTGGAAAGGGATCAGGCTGGAGATTGTAGGAAGGTTTTGGGAGGAGGTATAGAGGGGGTAGGCTGAAGGTTGTAGGGATGGTTTTGGAGGGCAGAGGGAGGTAGGAAGGGGTCAGGTTGGAGGTTGTAGGGTTGGTTTTGAGCATAGAGAGGAAGGTAGAGAGGGGACAAGGAGGTAGAGAGGGCTTTGGCTGGAGGTTGTATGGGAGGTTTTTGGAGGGGAGAGTGAGGTATAGAGGGGTTAGGCTGGAGGTTGTATGGGAGGTTTTTGTAGGGGAGAGGGAGGTAGAGAAGGGTCAGACTGGAAGTTGTATGGTTGGTTTTGGGCATAGAGAGTGAGATATAGAGGGGTCAGGCTGGAGGTTGTATGGTTGGTTTTGGGTATAGAGAGCGAGGTACAGAGGGGTTAGGCTGGAGGTTGTATGGTTGGTTTTGGGTATAGAGAGCGAGGTATAGAGGGGTTAGGCTGGAGGTTGTATGGTTGGTTTTGGGTATAGAGAGCGAGGTATAGAGGGGTTAGGCTGGAGGTTGTATGGTTGGTTTTGGGTATAGAGAGTGAGGTATAGAGGGGTTAGGCTGGAGGTTGTATGGTTGGTTTTGGGGATAGAGAGTGAGGTATAGAGGGGTTAGGCTGGAGGTTGTATGGTTGGTTTTGGGAATAGGGAGTGAGGTATAGAGGGGTTAGGCTGGAGGTTGTATGGTTGGTTTTGGGTATAGAGAGCGAGGTATAGAGGGGTTAGGCTGGAGGTTGTATGGTTGGTTTTGGGTATAGAGAGTGAGGTATAGAGGGGTTAGGCTGGAGGTTGTATGGGAGGTTTTGGGTATAGAGAGTGAGGTATAGAGGGGTTAGGCTGGAGGTTGTATGGGAGGTTTTGGGTATAGAGAGTGAGGTATAGAGGGGTTAGGCTGGAGGTTGTATGGTTGGTTTTGGGTATAGAGAGTGAGGTATAGAGGGGTTAGGCTGGAGGTTGTATGGTTGGTTTTGGGTATAGAGAGTGAGGTATAGAGGGGTTAGGCTGGAGGTTGTATGGTTGGTTTTGGATATAGATAGCGAGGTATAGAGGGGTTAGGCTGGAGGTTGTATGGGAGGTTTTGGGTATAGAGAGTGAGGTATAGAGGGGTTAGGCTGGAGGTTGTATGGTTGGTTTTGGGTATAGAGAGTGAGGTATAGAGGGGTTAGGCTGGAGGTTGTATGGTTGGTTTTGGGTATAGAGAGTGAGGTATAGAGGGGTTAGGCTGGAGGTTGTATGGGAGGTTTTGGGTATAGAGAGTGAGGTATAGAGGGGTTAGGCTGGAGGTTGTATGGTTGGTTTTGGATATAGATAGCGAGGTATAGAGGGGTTAGGCTGGAGGTTGTATGGGAGGTTTTGGGTATAGAGAGCGAGGTATAGAGAGTGAGGTATAGAGGGGTTAGGCTGGAGGTTGTATGCGAGGTTTTGGGTATAGAGAGTGAGGTATAGAGGGGTTAGGCTGGAGGTTGTATGGTTGGTTTTGGGTATAGAGAGCGAGGTATAGAGGGGTTAGGCTGGAGGTTGTATGGTTGGTTTTGGGTATAGAGAGTGAGGTATAGAGGGGTTAGGCTGGAGGTTGTATGGGAGGTTTTGGGTATAGAGAGTGAGGTATAGAGGGGTTAGGCTGGAGGTTGTATGGTTGGTTTTGGGTATAGAGAGCGAGGTATAGAGGGGTTAGGCTGGAGGTTGTATGGGAGGTTTTGGGTATAGAGAGTGAGGTATAGAGGGGTTAGGCTGGAGGTTGTATGGTTGGTTTTGGGTATAGAGAGTGAGGTATAGAGGGGTTAGGCTGGAGGTTGTATGCGAGGTTTTGGGTATAGAGAGTGAGGTATAGAGGGGTTAGGCTGGAGGTTGTATGGTTGGTTTTGGGAATAGGGAGTGAGGTATAGAGGGGTTAGGCTGGAGGTTGTATGGTTGGTTTTGGGTATAGAGAGCGAGGTATAGAGAGTGAGGTAT
Source organism: Megaleporinus macrocephalus (assembly GCA_021613375.1). Lineage (NCBI taxonomy): Eukaryota > Metazoa > Chordata > Actinopteri > Characiformes > Anostomidae > Megaleporinus > Megaleporinus macrocephalus. The sequence goes on from CM038715.1 coordinate 39,618,675, forward strand.
AGAGGGGTTAGGCTGGAGGTTGTATGGTTGGTTTTGGGTATAGAGAGCGAGGTATAGAGAGTGAGGTATAGAGGGGTTAGGCTGGAGGTTGTATGGTTGGTTTTGGGTATAGAGAGCGAGGTATAGAGAGTGAGGTATAGAGGGGTTAGGCTGGAGGTTGTATGGGAGGTTTTGGGTATAGAGAGCGAGGTATAGAGGGGTTAGGCTGGAGGTTGTGTGGTTGGTTTTGGGTATAGAGAGTGAGGTATAGAGGGGTTAGGCTGGAGGTTGTATGGTTGGTTTTGGGAATAGAGAGCGAGGTATAGAGAGTGAGGTATAGAGGGGTTAGGCTGGAGGTTGTATGGGAGGTTTTGGGTATAGAGAGCGAGGTATAGAGGGGGTTAGGCTGGAGGTTGTGTGGTTGGTTTTGGGTATAGAGAGTGAGGTATAGAGGGGTTAGGCTGGAGGTTGTATGGGAGGTTTTGGGTATAGAGAGTGAGGTATAGAGGGGTTAGGCTGGAGGTTGTATGGTTGGTTTTGGGAATAGAGAGTGAGGTATAGAGGGGTTAGGCTGGAGGTTGTATGGGAGGTTTTGGGTATAGAGAGTGAGGTATAGAGGGGTTAGGCTGGAGGTTGTATGCAAGGTTTTGGGTATAGAGAGTGAGGTATAGAGAGGTTAGGCTGGAGGTTGTATGGTTGGTTTTGGGTATAGAGAGTGAGGTATAGAGGGGTTAGGCTGGAGGTTGTATGGGAGGTTTTGGGTATAGAGAGCGAGGTATAGAGGGGTTAGGCTGGAGGTTGTGTGGTTGGTTTTGGGTATAGAGAGTGAGGTATAGAGGGGTTAGGCTGGAGGTTATATGGGAGGTTTTTGGAGGGGAGAGGGAGGTAGAGAGAGGGGTCTGGCTGAATCGTAATTGAATCGTATGGTAACTCCTGTATCAGGATATGCATCGCATCACTAAGTTCTTGCCGGCACACAGGCCTGCTGCTCACGTAGAGGTCTGCAGTGGGATTTGCTTTGTGGACTCTGTTGGAGATTAGCTCATCTAAATGTCTGCACACACATCCTCTTTCGAAGGCCTGATCCCATCAGTGTGTAAATCAGTGTATTGAATTGTCTAGCAGGACACTCGGTGCTGTCTGCTGTAGCCTGTCTGGACTGACTTGGCTTCAGTGACAGGAATAAAGAGGCTCCGCTGCCAGAGTACGGCCTTCCTCAGTGGGTGGCGGAGGTCGTCTCCGTGACCTGCAGGACTATTTGCCGGCTTTCACCGGGCTCGGCGTCTTGTCGCTTGGCAGGTTTATACATCAGGAGATGTTTTCAGATGTTCTTGTCATCCGCCTGCACTGTCTCGGTTCCTCAGAGATATTGTGGCCTATACTCATGAAGTGAGCTCAGCGCTGCTCCCTAGGGCTACTTCAGCTTCACTCCAGGCGAGTGTCGTTCCACATGACCTTGCTGGTATTAGTCATCCTCTGTGCTTACGCACTGCCTCTGGCGGTCAGTAGGAGGACAATATGAGGCTTGTTATGAACCTACCTGTGTCTGTATACGATCCCAACCTGTTCCCATCCAGACAAGAAAGATTTTTACTTTTTATTTATTATACTTTGCATCACCTCAGACCCATTAATCAGACTTAGAGGTACCAATATAAAGATATTTTATCACTATCCTATAAAACACTATACTATTTATTTTAAATATTAAACAGTATTAATAGAGTAAGTAGTGCTTTTACATACGTCAGTGTGTTTATTTAACCCTTTCCAAGCTTCTCCTAAACAACCCAGTATTATTATCAGTTCTCATCTAATACCTGCTTTGAAAAGTCAGAGAATAAAGCGAGTCAGAAAAAGAATAGCATGCTGTAATAAAGAGAAGCGAAGGTGAAGAGCAATTGTTGAGTCAGAGAATAAAGCGAGTCTGAGAGTAAAGCAAGTCTGAGAATAAAGGGAGTCAGAGAAAGAATAACGTGCTCTGATAAAGAGAGGTGGAGGTCAAGAGCAACTATTGAGGCAGGAATGGACAGTCTGAGAGTAAAGTGAGTCGGACAATAAAATGAGTCAGAGAATAAAGTGAGTCAGAGAAAGAATAAGGTGTTGTAATAAAGAGAAGTGGAGATAAAGAGTGTCTGTTGAGGCAGGAATGGACAGTCTGAGAGTGAAGCGAGTCGTAGAGTAAAGCGAGTCGTAGAGTAAAGCGAGTCGGAAAGTTAAGCGAGTCGGAAAGTTAAGCGAGTCGGAGAGTAAAGCGAGTCGGAGAGTAAAGCGAGTCGGAGAGTAAAGCGAGTCGGAAAGTAAAGCGAGTCGGAGAGTAAAGGGAGTCAGAGAAAGAATAACGTGCTCTGATAAAGAGAGGTGGAGGTCAAGAGCAACTATTGAGGCAGGAATGGACAGTCTGAGAGTAAAGTGAGTCGGACAATAAAATGAGTCAGAGAATAAAGTGAGTCAGAGAAAGAATAAGGTGCTGTAATAAAGAGAAGTGGAGATAAAGAGTGTCTGTTGAGGCAGGAATGGACAGTCTGAGAGTAAAGAGAGTCAGAGGGTAAAGTGAGTTGTAGAGTAAAGCGAGTCGTAGAGTAAAGCGAGTGGGAGAGTGAAGCGAGTCGTAGAGTAAAGCGAGTCGCAGAGTAAAGCGAGTCGGAGAGTGAAGCGAGTCGGAGAGTAAAGCGAGTCGTAGAGTAAAGCGAGCCGGAGAGTGAAGCGAGTGGGAGAGTGAAGCGAGTGGGAGAGTGAAGCGAGTCGGAGAGTGAAGCGAGTCGGAGAGTGAAGCGGGTCGGAGAGTGAAGCGAGTCGGAGAGTAAAGCGAGTCGGAGAGTGAAGCGAGTCGGAGAGTAAAGCGAGTCGGAGAGTAAAGCGAGTCGGAGAGTGAAGCGAGTCGGAGAGTAAAGCGAGTCGGAGAGTAAAGCGAGACGGAGAGTAAAGCGAGTCGGAGAGTAAAGCGAGTCGTAGGGTAAAGCGAGTCGTAGGGTAAAGCGAGTCGGAAGGTAAAGCGAGTCCGGAGAGTAAAGCGAGTCGGAAGGTAAAGCGAGTCGAAGAGTGAAGCGAGTCGGAGAGTGAAGCGAGTGGGAGAGTGAAGAGAGTCGGAAGGTAAAGCGAGTCGGAGAGTAAAGCGAGTGGGAGGGTAAAGCGAGTGGGAGAGTAAAGCGAGTCGGAGAGTGAAGCGAGTGGGAGAGTGAAGCGAGTGGGAGAGTGAAGTGAGTCGGAAGGTAAAGCGAGTGAGGAGAGTGAAGCGAGTGGGAGAGTGAAGCGAGTGGGAGAGTGAAGCGAGATCGGAGAGTGAAGCGGGTCGGAGAGTGAAGCGAGTCGTAGAGTGAAGCGAGTCGTAGAGTAAAGCGAGTCGGAAAGTAAAGCGAGTCGGAGAGTGAAGCGAGTCGGAGAGTGAAGCGAGTGGGAGAGTGAAGTGAGTCGGAAGGTAAAGCGAGTCGGAGAGTAAAGCGAGGTCGGAGAGTAAAGCGAGTCGGAAAGTAAAGCGAGTCGGAAAGTAAAGCGAGTCGTAGAGTAAAGCGAGTCGTAGAGTAAAGCGAAGTCGGAAGGTAAAGCGAGTCGTAGAGTAAAGCGAGTCGTAGAGTAAAGCGAGTCGGAAGGTAAAGCGAGTCGTAGAGTAAAGCGAGTCGTAGGGTAAAGCGAGTCGTAGGGTTAAAGCGAGTCGGAAGGTAAAGCGAGTCGGAGAGTAAAGCGAGTCGGAAGGTAAAGCGAGTCGCAGAGTGAAGCGAGTCGGAGAGTGAAGCGAGTCGGAGAGTGAAGCGAGTCGGAGAGAGTAAAGCGAGTCGGAAGGTAAAGCGAGTCGGAGAGTGAAGCGGGTCGGAGAGTAAAGCGAGTCGGAGAGTGAAGCGAGTGGGAGAGTAAAGCGAGTCGGAGAGTAAAGCGAGTCGGAGAGTGAAGCGGGTCGGAGAGTGAAGCGAGTCGTAGAGTGAAGCGAGTCGTAGAGTAAAGCGAGTCGGAAAGTAAAGCGAGTCGGAGAGTGAAGCGAGTAGGAGAGTGAAGCGAGTAGGAGAGTAAAGCGAGTCGTAGGGTAAAGCGAGTCGGAAGGTAAAGCGAGTCGGAGAGTAAAGCGAGGTCGGAGAGTGAAGAGAGTCGGAAGGTAAAGCGAGTCGGAGAGTAAAGCGAGTCGGAAGGTAAGCGAGTGGGAGAGTAAAGCGAGTGGGAGAGTAAAGCGAGTCGGAGAGTAAAACGAGTCGTAGAGTAAAGCGAGTCGGAGAGTGAAGCGAGTCGGAGAGTGAAGCGAGTCGGAAGGTGAAGCGAGTCGGAAGGTGAAGCGAGTCGGAGAGTGAAGCGAGTCGGAGAGTGAAGCGAGTCGGAGAGTGAAGCGAGTCGGAGAGTGAAGCGAGTCGGAAGGTAAAGCGAGTCGGAAGGTAAAGCGAGTCGTAGAGTGAAGCGAGTCGTAGAGTGAAGCGAGTCGGAGAGTGAAGCGAGCCCATGACTGCAGGGGACGAGTTAGACTATTACTGCCAAAAGTATTCGTACGTCTGTCTTCATTGAGGTCAGACGCTGATGTTGGACGAGAAGGTCTGACTCGCAGTCTCCGCTCTAATTCATCCCAAAGTGTTTTATCAGATTGAGCTCAGGAATGGAGAGTCAGAGAGTAAAGTGAGTCAGAAAATAAAGCGAGTCAGAAAGTAAAGTGAGTCAGAAAGTAAAGCAAGTCGGAGAGTGAAGCGAGTGGGAGAGTGAAGCGAGTGGGAGAGTGAAGCGAGTGGGAGAGTGAAGCGAGTCGGAGAGTGAAGCGGGTCGGAGAGTAAAGCGGGTCGGAGAGTGAAGCGAGTCGGAGAGTGAAGCGAGTCGGAGAGTGAAGCGAGTCGGAGAGTGAAGCGAGTGGGAGAGTGAAGCGAGTCGGAAGGTAAAGCGAGTCGGAGAGTAAAGCGAGTCGGAGAGTAAAGCGAGTCGGAAAGTAAAGCGAGTCGGAAGGTAAAGCGAGTCGGAAGGTAAAGCGAGTCGTAGAGTAAAGCGAGTCGTAGAGTAAAGCGAGTCGGAAGGTAAAGCGAGTCGTAGAGTAAAGCGAGTCGTAGGGTAAAGCGAGTCGTAGGGTAAAGCGAGTCGGAAGGTAAAGCGAGTCGGAGAGTAAAGCGAGTCGGAAGGTAAAGCGAGTCGAAGAGTGAAGCGAGTCGGAGAGTGAAGCGAGTCGGAGAGTGAAGCGAGTCGGAGAGTGAAGAGAGTCGGAAGGTAAAGCGAGTCGGAGAGTAAAGCGAGTCGGAAGGTAAAGCGAGTGGGAGAGTAAAGCGAGTCGGAGAGTGAAGCGAGTCGGAGAGTGAAGCGAGTGGGAGAGTGAAGCGAGTGGGAGAGTGAAGCGAGTCGGAAGGTAAAGCGAGTGGGAGAGTGAAGCGAGTGGGAGAGTGAAGCGAGTCGGAGAGTAAAGCGAGTCGGAAGGTAAAGCGAGTGGGAGAGTAAAGCGAGTCGGAGAGTGAAGCGAGTGGGAGAGTGAAGCGAGTGGGAGAGTAAAGCGAGTCGGAGAGTGAAGCGGGTCGGAGAGTGAAGCGGGTCGGAGAGTGAAGCGAGTCGGAAGGTAAAGCGAGTCGGAGAGTAAAGCGAGTCGGAGAGTAAAGCGAGTCGGAGAGTGAAGCGAGTGGGAGAGTGAAGCGAGTGGGAGAGTGAGGCGAGTCGGAGAGTGAGGCGAGTCGGAGAGTGAGGCGAGTCGGAGAGTGAAGCGGGTCGGAGAGTGAAGCGGGTGGGAGAGTGAAGCGAGTGGGAGAGTGAAGCGAGTGGGAGAGTAAAGCGAGTGGGAGAGTGAAGCGAGTGGGAGAGTAAAGCGAGTGAGAGAGTAAAGCGAGTGGGAGAGTAAAGCGAGTGGGAGAGTAAAGCGAGTCGTAGAGTAAAGCGAGTCATAACGTGAAGCGAGTCGTAGAGTGAAGCGAGTCGTAGAGTAAAGCGAGTCGGAAAGTAAAGCGAGTCGGAAAGTAAAGCGAGTCGTAGAGTAAAGCGAGTCGGAAAGTAAAGCGAGTCGGAAAGTAAATCGAGTCGTAGAGTAAAGCGAGTCGGAAAGTAAAGCGAGTCGTAGAGTAAAGCGAGTCGGAAAGTAAATCGAGTCGTAGAGTAAAGCGAGTCGGAAAGTAAAGCGAGTCGGAGAGTGAAGCGAGTAGGAGAGTGAAGCGAGTAGGAGAGTAAAGCGAGTCGTAGGGTAAAGCGAGTGGGAGAGTGAAGCGAGTCGGAAGGTAAAGCGAGTGGGAGAGTAAAGCGAGTGGGAGAGTGAAGCGAGTCGGAGAGTAAAGCGAGTCGGAAGGTAAAGCGAGTGGGAGAGTGAAGCGGGTCGGAGAGTGAAGCGAGTCGGAGAGTGAAGTGAGTAACAGAGTATTGTATTCAGCTGGCAGGACAGTAGGTTGAAGCCAGCAGGGGTGTGAGCTCTGATAAACATTATTAATTTAGTTGCGTGATGGTTGCAGAGAAGAGAGGCAGCGCTGAGCCTCAGCCCGCTGAGCTCCGTGGTCTCTGTTGCTGCTCGGAGGAGTACGGGGAAAAGCGGAGGAGACAGATAGACAGCTGAGAGAGAAGAAGACAGCGTTCAGAGGTTTGGAGCTCGGCTAGCTGTCTCTTCCTCGCTTCTTCACAGCCAGTGTCTCTCCTATAGATTCAAGTCAGAGGAGAAGCCTCGCCTCCACCAGCGCCGCTGAGTTATGCAAAGCCTCTGCTCGGCTCCGGCCCGCTCGGTGTTTAAAGTCTGTAACGAGACGTATATTTATATGCGTGGCTGATTTTGAGGCTCGGCGCTGGGGGGGCTTGTGCTGTGAGTAATGGTGTGTGTGGCCGATATAAAGTAAACACTGCAGATACGCTGCATTGTTTTGGCTCCTCTCGTATGGTGTGTACGGGGTGTGACTCGGGGTAGCCGCCTCACTGCGCTGGCTGAGGGTTTCTGACTCTCTGCTCTTATACATGCGGGGATGTTTCAGAGGTTCAGATTAATCTATATCTGCAGCGTCTGTGGTGTAGAGTCCGTTTCCACAGCAACTGAAACCTGTTGTAGACCTATGGCGTGGTGTGATGTCGTAGTGATGACGTCAGAGGACGTCTATGGGGACATTCGTTCTAGTCTTACTCTGACGAACTGCCCATGACTGCAGGGGACGAGTTAGACTATTACTGCCAAAAGTATTCGTACGTCTGTCTTCATTGAGGTCAGACGCTGATGTTGGACGAGAAGGTCTGACTCGCAGTCTCCGCTCTAATTCATCCCAAAGTGTTTTATCAGATTGAGCTCAGGAATGGAGAGTCAGAGAGTAAAGTGAGTCGGAGAGTAAAGCAAGTCGGAGAGTGAAGCAAGTCGGGGAAAAAAGTGAGTCGGAGAGTAAAGAGAGTCTGAGAATAAAGCGAGTCAGAAAGTAAAGCATGTCGGAGAGTGATGCAAGTCAGGGAATAAAGAGAGTCGGAGAGTAAAGAGAGTCAGAGAGTAAAGAGAGTCGGGGAATAAAGAGAGTCGGAGAGTAAAGAGAGTCGGAGAGTAAAGAGAGTCGGAGAGTAAAGAGAGTCGGAGAGTAAAGCATGTCGGAGAGTGATGCAAGTCAGGGAATAAAGTGAGTCGGAGAGTAAAGAGAGTCTGAGAATAAAGCGAGTCAGAGAGTAAAACAGGTCGGAGAGTGAAGCAAGTCAGGGAATAAAAAGAGTCGGAGAGTAAAGCGAGTCAGAAAGTAAAGCGAGTCAGAAAGTAAAGCGAGTCAGAAAGTAAAGCAAGTCGGAGAGTGAAGCAAGTCTGGAATAAAGTCAGTCGGAGAGTAAAGAGAGTCGGAGAATAAAGCGAGTCAGAGAGTAAAACAGGTCGGAGAGTGAAGCAAGTCAGGGAATAAAAAGAGTCGGAGAGTAAAGAGAGTCAGAAAGTAGAGCGAGTCAGAAAGTAAAGCAAGTCGGAGAGTGAAGCAAGTCTGGGAATAAAGTGAGTCAGAGAGTAAAGAAAGTCAGAAAGTAAAGTGAGTCAGAAAGTAAAGCAAGTCGGAGAGTGAAGCAAGTCGGGGAATAAAGTGAGTCAGAGAGTAAAGAGAGTCAGAAAATAAAGCGAGTCAGAAAGTAAAGCATGTCGGAGAGTGATGCAAGTCAGGGAATAAAGAGAGTCGGAGAGTAAAGAGAGTCGGAGAGTAAAGAGAGTCGGAGAGTAAAGAGAGTCGGAGAGTAAAACAGGTCGGAGAGTGAAGCAAGTCGGGGAATAAAGAGAGTCGGGGAATAAAGAGAGTCGGAGAGTAAAGAGAGTCGGAGAGTAAAGAGAGTCGGAGAGTAAAGAGAGTCGGAGAGTAAAGAGAGTCAGGGAATAAAGTGAGTCGGAGAATAAAGAGAGTCAGAAAATAAAGCATGTCGGAGAGTGATGCAAGTCAGGGAATAAAGAGAGTCGGAGAGTAAAGAGAGTCAGAGAGTAAAACAGGTCGGAGAGTGAAGCAAGTCGGGGAATAAAGTGAGTCGGAGAGTAAAGCATGTCGGAGAGTGATGCAAGTCAGGGAATAAAGTGAGTCGGAGAGTAAAGAGAGTCTGAGAATAAAGCGAGTCAGAGAGTAAAACAGGTCGGAGAGTGAAGCAAGTCAGGGAATAAAAAGAGTCGGAGAGTAAAGCGAGTCAGAAAGTAAAGCGAGTCAGAAAGTAAAGCAAGTCGGAGAGTGAAGCAAGTCTGGAATAAAGTCAGTCGGAGAGTAAAGAGAGTCGGAGAATAAAGCGAGTCAGAGAGTAAAACAGGTCGGAGAGTGAAGCAAGTCAGGGAATAAAAAGAGTCGGAGAGTAAAGAGAGTCAGAAAGTAGAGCGAGTCAGAAAGTAAAGCAAGTCGGAGAGTGAAGCAAGTCTGGGAATAAAGTGAGTCAGAGAGTAAAGAAAGTCAGAAAATAAAGCGAGTCAAAGAGTAAAGTGAGTCGGAGAGTGAAGCAAGTCGGGGAAAAGTGAGTCGGAGAGTAAAGAGAGTCTGAGAATAAAGCGAGTCAGAAAGTAAAGCATGTCAGAGAGTGATGCAAGTCAGGGAATAAAGAGAGTCGGAGAGTAAAGAGAGTCGGAGAGTAAAGAGAGTCGGAGAGTAAAGAGAGTCGGAGAGTAAAGAGAGTCGGAGAGTAAAACAGGTCGGAGAGTGAAGCAAGTCGGGGAATAAAGAGAGTCGGGGGAATAAAGAGAGTCGGAGAGTAAAGAGAGTCGGAGAGTAAAGAGAGTCGGAGAGTAAAGAGAGTCGGAGAGTAAAGAGAGTCAGAGAGTAAAGAGAGTCGGAGAATAAAGAGATTCAGAAAATAAAGCATGTCGGAGAGTGATGCAAGTCAGGGAATAAAGAGAGTCGGAGAGTAAAGAGAGTCAGAGAGTAAAACAGGTCGGAGAGTGAAGCAAGTCGGGGAATAAAGTGAGTCGGAGAGTGAAGAGAGTCGGAGAGTAAAGAGAGTCAGAGAATAAAGAGATTCAGAAAATAAAGCGAGTCAGAAAGTAAAGCATGTCAGAGAGTGATGCAAGTCAGGGAATAAAGTGAGTCGGATAGTAAAGAGAGTCTGAGAATAAAGCGAGTCAGAGAGTAAAACAGGTCGGAGAGTGAAGCAAGTCGGGGAATAAAGAGAGTCGGAGAGTAAAGAGAGTCAGAAAGTAAAGCGAGTCAGAAAGTAAAGCGAGTCGGAGAGTGAAGCAAGTCTGGGAATAAAGTGAGTCAGAGAGTAAAGAGAGTCAGAAAATAATGCGAGTCAGAGAGTAAAGCAGGTCGGAGAGTGAAGCAAGTCGGGGAATAAAGTGAGTCGGAGAGTAAAGAGAGTCAGAAAATAATGCGAGTCAGAGAGTAAAGCAGGTCGGAGAGTGAAGCAAGTCGGGGAATAAAGAGAGTCGGAGAGTAAAGCGAGTCAGAGAGTAAAGCAGGTCGGAGAGTAAAGCGAGTCTGGGAATAATGTGAGTCAGAGAGTAAAGCAGGTCGGAGAGTAAAGCGAGTCTGGGAATAAAGTGAGTCAGAGAGTAAAGAGAGTCAGAAAATAATGCGAGTCAGAGAGTAAAGCAGGTCGGAGAGTGAAGCAAGTCGGGGAATAAAGAGTCGGGGAATAAAGAGTCGGAGAGTAAAGAGAGTCGGAGAGTAAAGAGAGTCGGAGAGTAAAGAGAGTTGGAGAGTAAAGAGAGTCAGAAAGTAAAGCGAGTCAGAAAGTAAAGCAAGTCGGA
>CM038715.1:39633731-39671640 GCA_021613375.1 Megaleporinus macrocephalus
GACAGTGTAGGAGGAGTTTACTGTGATTGACTGACAGTGTAGGAGGAGTTAACTGTGATTGACTGACTGACAGTGTAGGAGGAGTTTACTGTGACTGACTGACTGACAGTGTAGGAGGAGTTTACTGTGATTGACTGACTGACAGTGTAGGAGGAGTTTACTCTGACTGACTGACTGACAGTGTAGGAGGAGTTTACTGTGACTGACTGACTGACAGTGTAGGAGGAGTTTACTGTGATTGACTGACTGACTGACAGTGTAGGAGGAGTTTACTGTGATTGACTGACTGACAGTGTAGGAGGAGTTTACTGTGATTGACTGACTGACAGTGTAGGAGGAGTTAACTGTGATTGACTGACTGACAGTGTAGGAGGAGTTTACTGTGATTGACTGACTGACAGTGTAGGAGGAGTTTACTGTGATTGACTGACTGACAGTGTAGGAGGAGTTTACTCTGACTGACTGACTGACAGTGTAGGAGGAGTTTACTGTGATTGACTGACAGTGTAGGAGGAGTTTACTGTGACTGACTGACTGACAGTGTAGGAGGAGTTTACTGTGACTGACTGACTGACAGTGTAGGAGGAGTTTACTGTGACTGACTGACTGACAGTGTAGGAGGAGTTTACTGTGACTGACTGACTGACAGTGTAGGAGGAGTTTAATGTGATTGATTGACAGTGTAGGAGGAGTTTACTGTGACTGACTGACTGACAGTGTAGGAGGAGTTTACTGTGACTGACTGACTGACAGTGTAGGAGGAGTTTAATGTGATTGACTGACTGACAGTGTAGGAGGAGTTTACTGTGACTGACTGACTGACAGTGTAGGAGGAGTTTACTGTGACTGACTGACTGACAGTGTAGGAGGAGTTTACTGTGATTGACTGACTGACAGTGTAGAAGGTGTTTACTGTGATTGACTGACTGACAGTGTAGAAGGTGTTTACTGTGATTGACTGACTGACAGTGTAGGAGGAGTTTACTGTGATTGGCTGACAGTGTAGGAGGAGTTTACTGTGATTGACTGACTGACAGTGTAGGAGGAGTTTACTGTGATTGACTGACAGTGTAGGAGGAGTTTACTGTGATTGACTGACTGACAGTGTAGAAGGTGTTTACTGTGATTGACTGACTGACAGTGTAGGAGGAGTTTTCTGTGATTGACTGACAGTGTAGGTGGAGTTAACTGTGATTGACTGACAGTGTAGGAGGAGTTAACTGTGATTGACTGACAGTGTAGGAGGAGTTAACTGTGATTGACTGACAGTGTAGGAGGAGTTTACTGTGATTGACTGACTGACAGTGTAGGAGGAGTTTACTGTGATTGATTGACAGTGTAGGAGGAGTTTACTGTGATTGACTGACTGACAGTGTAGAAGGTGTTTACTGTGATTGACTGACTGACAATGTAGGAGGAGTTTTCTGTGATTGACTGACAGTGTAGGTGGAGTTAACTGTGATTGACTGACAGTGTAGGAGGAGTTTACTGTGATTGACTGACAGTGTAGGAGGAGTTTACTGTGACTGACTGACTGACAGTGTAGGAGGAGTTTACTGTGATTGACTGACTGACAGTGTAGAAGGTGTTAACTGTGATTGACTGACTGACAGTGTAGGAGGAGTTTTCTGTGATTGACTGACAGTGTAGGTGGAGTTAACTGTGATTGACTGACAGTGTAGGAGGAGTTAACTGTGATTGACTGACAGTGTAGGAGGAGTTTACTGTGATTGACTGACTGACAGTGTAGGAGGAGTTTACTGTGATTGACTGACTGACAGTGTAGAAGGTGTTTACTGTGATTGACTGACTGACAGTGTAGGAGGAGTTTTCTGTGATTGACTGACAGTGTAGGTGGAGTTAACTGTGATTGACTGACAGTGTAGGAGGAGTTAACTGTGATTGACTGACAGTGTAGGAGGAGTTTACTGTGATTGACTGACTGACAGTGTAGGAGGAGTTTACTGTGATTGATTGACAGTGTAGGAGGAGTTTACTGTGATTGACTGACTGACAGTGTAGGAGGAGTTTACTGTGATTGACTGACTGACAGTGTAGGAGGAGTTTACTGTGATTGACTGACTGACAGTGTAGGAGGAGTTTACTGTGATTGACTGACTGACAGTGTAGAAGGAGTTTACTGTGATTGGCTGACAGTGCAGGAGGAGTTTACTGTGATTGACTGACTGACAGTGTAGGAGGAGTTTACTGTGATTGATTGACTGACAGTGCAGGAGGAGTTTACTGTGATTGACTGACTGACAGTGTAGGAGGAGTTTACTGTGATTGATTGACAGTGTAGGAGGAGTTTACTGTGATTGACTGACTGACAGTGTAGGAGGAGTTTACTGTGATTGACTGACTGACAGTGTAGGAGGAGTTTACTGTGATTGACTGACTGACAGTGTAGGAGGAGTTTACTGTGACTGACTGACTGACAGTGTAGGAGGAGTTTACTGTGACTGACTGACTGACAGTGTAGGAGGAGTTTACTGTGACTGACTGACTGACAGTGTAGGAGGAGTTTACTGTGATTGACTGACTGACAGTGTAGGAGGAGTTTACTGTGATGGACTGACTGACAGTGTAGGAGGAGTTTACTGTGATTGACTGACTGACAGTGTAGGAGGAGTTTACTGTGATTGACTGACTGACAGTGTAGGAGGAGTTTACTGTGATTGACTGACTGACAGTGTAGGAGGAGTTTACTGTGACTGACTGACTGACAGTGTAGGAGGAGTTTACTGTGACTGACTGACTGACAGTGTAGGAGGAGTTTACTGTGATTGACTGACTGACAGTGTAGGAGGAGTTTACTGTGATTGACAGTGTAGAAGGAGTTTACTGTGATTGACAGTGTAGAAGGAGTTTACTGTGATTGATTGACAGTGTAGAAGGAGTTTACTGTGATTGATTGACAGTGTAGGAGGAGTTTACTGTGATTGACAGTGTAGAAGGAGTTTACTGTGATTGATTGACAGTGTAGGAGGAGTTTACTGTGATTGACAGTGTAGGAGGAGTTTACTGTGATTGACTGACAGTGTAGGAGGAGTTTACTGTGATTGACTGACTGACAGTGTAGGAGGAGTTTACTGTGATTGACTGACTGACAGTGTAGGAGGAGTTTACTGTGATTGGCTGACTGACAGTGTAGGAGGAGTTTACTGTGATTGATTGACAGTGTAGGAGGAGTTTACTGTGATTGACTGACTGACAGTGTAGGAGGAGTTTACTGTGATTGACTGACTGACAGTGTAGGAGGAGTTTACTGTGATTGACTGACAGTGTAGGAGGAGTTTACTGTGATTGGCTGACAGTGTAGGAGGAGTTTACTGTGATTGACAAACCCAAGTACCTCAGTGTGTTGTTTAACTGGTCTCTCGTTGGGGCGTCTGGTGTTACTGATGGTCCAGTAATCAGTTCTGTTCTCTGCTGATAGGATGTAGAAGATACGCGGTGCTGAACCTCAGCCTGACTATTGAGTAGTACACTTCTTTATCTGATCCTTCAACTAATATGTTATATAATAACCTCTCTCTCTCTCTCTCTCTCTCTCTCTCTCCCTCCTCCGGCAGAAAGGAAGCTGTAGAAAGTTCTGACGTTTCGAGACCCCAAAAATGCCTGTTGCATCAGCCAGCTCTGACTCAGGTGAGCCGCCTCCGTCCTCGTTCTCTCTGTTATCTTCTCTCTGTTATCTTCTCTCTGTTATCTTCTCTCTGTTCTCCTCTTCCTCTTTGTTTCGCTGTTGTATTTCCACCGACTGATTATCTGCTCAGGACTTTCTTCTCGTTGTCTCATCTCAGATCCTTTATTCAGTGTGTCAGCACTGCTTACTGCGCTGGAGTAACACTTTAAAGGGCCCGTATGTCACGGGACTCTCCTGTAGGTCATGATGTAAACACCAGTAAAGTACCAGTCATGGCTTTGTACTGGGGTTCTGCTCGGGCTTGATTCCCAGCCATGCCAGGTTCCATCTACAGACATGGACAGCATCTGCATTGTCCATTTGTGAGCATATGCCTCGGTTCATGCATATATGCATCCTTTTCATCTTCCCAGTCCAAAGGCCGGCGTGTCGTCAGAGGCTCGGAGGGGAACGCGGAGCGCCGCATGACCATATGGACGGCCAGTTTGTTAGAGACTCGCTTAACGAAGGGGGAGAGACGCCTGCTGTGATGCTCTCAACACAACGCGAATCCCAGAAGCTTTAGGGTGGAGTTTGGAGAACATGTTAGAATGACATGAATTTAGCTGCTCACTTTATTCAGAAAAAAAGAAAAAGAAGATGCTATTTTGTGCTTGCTGGCCACTTTATTGGAAACAACCTGGTGCTTACACCCCCGAGCCACTTTATTAGAATGACCTACGTTGTACTTCCGCAAAGTGGTCACTGTATTGGAAACGCCTACCTTGTATTTCCTTGAGTGGCCACTTTATTAGAAACACCTACCGTGTACTTACACTAACGGGCCACTTTATGATAAACACTTACCTTGTACTCCCACTAACTGGCCACTTTATTAGAAACACCTGTCTTGTACTCCCACTAACTGGCCACTTTATTAGAAACACCTGTCTTGTACTCCCACTAACTGGCCACTTTATTAGAAACACCTGTCTTGTACTTTCACTAGCTGGCCACTTTATTAGAAACGTTCTACCTTGGACTTCCATGAAGTGGCCACTTTATTAGAAACACCTGTCTTGTACTTCCACTAACTGGCCACTTTATGATAAACACCAACCTTGTACTTCCACGAAGTGGCCACTGTATTGGAAACACCTGCCTTGTATTACAATGAAGTGGCCACGTTATTAGAAACACCTGTCTTGTACTCCCACTAACTGGCCACTTTATTAGAAACACCTGTCTTGTACTTTCACTAGCTGGCCACTTTATTAGAAACACCTGTCTTGTACTTTCACTAGCTGGCCACTTTATTAGAAACATTCTGCCTTGGACTTCCATGAAGTGGCCACTTTATTAGAAACACCTGTCTTGTACTTCCACTAACTGGCCACTTTATTAGAAACACCTGTCTTGTACTCCCACTAACTGGCCATTTTATTATAAACACCTACCGTGTACTTACACTAACTGGCTATTTTATTATAAACACCTACCGTGTACTTCCATGAAGTGGCCACTTTATTGGAAACACCCAGTTTGTACTTCCACTAACTGGCTGCTTTATTAGAAACACCTACCTTGTACTTCTGCTAATTGTCCACTTTATTGGAAACACCTACCTTGTACTTCCATGAAGTGGCCACTGTATTGGAAGCACCTACCTTGTATTTCCATGAAGTGGCCACTTTATTAGGAACACCTGTCTTGTACTCCCTCTTACTGGCCACTTTCTTAGAAACACCTACTTTATATTTCCACTCACTGGCCACTTTATTGGAAACGCCTACTTTATGTTTCCACCCACTGTATTGGAAACACCCTCCTTGTACTTCCACAACGTGGCCATGTTATTAGAAACACTTAGGCTGAGAGTGGTCCATCACCAGAGCTACAGTAGCCCAGGAAGGTTAAGCTACAAGACTGATGTTTCAGGAGATGTGGATGAGGGAGGTAGACGCATGTTAATGTATGGATTTAACAAACACTGGACTTGGATCAGCCAGATGAGTCTGTTACTGGAGTCCAGTCTTGAGTCTCTGGGGTGTGGGTCAAGTCCAGTTGTAGTCTTGAGTCTCTGGGTTTGAGCCAAGTCCAGTTGAGGTCTTGAGTCTCTGGGATGTGAGTCAGAGTCAAGTGTCAAATCATTGAGGTTCGAGTTGAGGTTGAGTCTTTGGGGTGCTAGTTCAGGCTGTGTCTGTGAGGGACAAGATCAGGTCAAGTCTCTGAGGTGTGAGCCGAGTCCAATTAAGGTCTTGAGTCTCTGAGGTTTGAGCCGAGTCCAGTTGGAGTCTTGAGTCTCTGGGATGTGAGTCAGAGTTAAGTGTCGAATCTCTGAGGTTTTTGTTTAGGTAGAGTCTTTAGGGTGCTAGTCCAGGCTGTGTCTGTGAGGTGCAAGACCAGGTCAAGTCTTGCACATCTGAGGTTCAAGGACAGTCTTAAGTCTCTGTGGTGTGAGCCGAGTCCAGTTGAGGTCTTGAGTCTCTGGAGTGTCAGCCAAGTAAAGTTGAGGTCTGTTGTTTCTGGGGTGTGAGATAAGTCTGAAGTTGAGACTATGGTTTTGCAAATCGAGTCTCAAGTCTTTGGGGTGCAACTCCAGGTTAAGTTTCTGATCTACAAGTTCAGGTCAAGTGCAAGAGTTAGCCAGAGTCAAGTCTCAAATTTCTGAGGTGTGAGTTGAGGTTGAGTCCTTGGGATGCTTGTCCAGGGCGTGTCACTGAGATGTAAGACCAGGTCAATTCCTGTGTATTTGAGGTGCAAGTCCAGTCTTAAGTCTCTGGGGGTGTGAGTTCAGGCTGAGTCTCTGGAATGCAAGTCAAGTTTTGAGTCTCTGAGGTGTGAGTTGAGTCTCAAACCTCTGAGGTTTGAGTTTGAGTGTTGGGTCTCTGGGGTGCAAATCCAGGCTAAGTCTCTGGGGTGTGAGTCCAGGTCAAGTTTTGAGTCTCTGAGGTGCAAATTGAGTCTCAAACCTCTGAGGTTTGAGTTTGAGTGTTGGGTCTCTGGGGTGCAAATCCATGCAAGTCCAGGTCAGGTTTTAAGTCTCTGAGGTGCGAGTTAAGTCTTAAACCTCTGAGGTTTGAGTTCGAGTGTTGGGTCTCTGGGGTGTAAATCCATGCTAAGTCTCTGGGGTGCAAGTCCAGGTTAGGTTTTGAGTCTTTGAGGTGCGAGTTGAGTCTCAAACCTCTGAGGTTTGAGTGTTGGGTCTCTGGGGTGCAAATCCATGCAAGTCCAGGTCAGGTTTTGAGTCTTTGAGGTGTGAGTTGAGTCTCAAATCTCTGGGGTGCAAGTCCAGACTGAGTCTCTGAGATGGACGACCACCTCAAGCCTTGAGTCTCTAAGGTGCAAGCCGAGGTCAAGTCTCTATTCCATGGGGTTTGAGTCCAAGTTGAGTCTCAAGTCTCTTGGGTGTAAAGAAGTACTGACACTTTTCTTCTCCTCTTCTTCTTTCCCTTCCCTACGAGACTTGAAGCAACAGATCCAGACCTTTATTAATAGCCGCTACCTTTCACTCGGCAGCTTGCTCACTTTATGAAACCTTTACCCGTACACCAGCAAGGTCAAGCTACAAGGGAATGGATTCTAATAAAGTGGGCAGCCGGTGTGCAACATCAGCGGCTCCAAAGTATTTGATGGGACTGTGAGCATCTTTCAATTCCACTGCAATCTTTCAAATCAGACAACGCTCTACAACGAGACGACCCAGATGAGCCTAAACTGAATGTCTGCCTGGTAGCGATACCGAGCTGAAAACATCCTCAGCAAAATAAAGAATACCTAAAACAACTATTACCACCTCCTGAGTACAACTTTATCAGATACCCACTTTTCCTGTGTCTGTGAGGTGCAAGACCAGGTCAAGTCTTGCAAATCTAAGGTTCAAGGACAGTCTCAAGTCTCTGGGGTGTGAGCCGAGTCCAGTTGAGGTCTTGAGTCTCTGGAGTGTCAGCCAAGTACAGTTGGAGTCTGTTGTTTCTGGGGTGTGAGATGAGTCTCGAGTCTAGACTATGGTCTTGCCAATCGAGTCTCAAGTCTTTGGGGTGTTACTCCAGGTCAAGTTTCTGATCTACAAGTCTTGAGTCTTGAGTTAGCCAGAGTCAAGTCTCGAATTTCTGAGGTGTGAGTTGAGGTTGTGAGGTGTGAGTTGAGGTTGTTTTGAGTCTCTGAGGTGCGAGTTGAGTCTCAAACCCCTGAGGTTTGAGTTCAAGTGTTGGGTCTTTGGGGTGCAAATCCAGGCTAAGTCTCTGGGGTGCGAGTCCAAGTCAGGTTTTGAGTCTCTGAGAGTTGAGTCTCAACTCTCTGGGGTGCAAGTCCAGACTGAGTCTCTGAGATGGACGACCACCTCAAGCCTTGAGTCTCTAAGGTGCAAGCCGAGGTCAAGTCTCTATTCCATGGGGTTTGAGTCCAAGTTGAGTCTTAAGTCTCTTGGGTGTAAAGAAGTACTGACAATTTTCTTCTCCTCTTCTTTTTTCCCTTCCCTACGAGACTTGAAGCAACAGATCCAGACCTTTATTAATAGCCGCTACCTTTCACTCGGCAGCTTGCTCACTTTATGAAACCTTTACCTGTACACCAGCAAGGTCAAGCTACAAGGGAATGGATTCTAATAAAGTGGGCAGCCGGTGTGCAACATCAGCGGCTCCAAAGTATTTGATGGGACTGTGAGCATCTTTCAATTCCACTGCAATCTTTCAAATCAGACAACGCTCTACAACGAGACGACCCAGATGAGCCTAAATTGAATGTCTGTCTGGTAGCGATACCGAGCTGAAAACATCCTCAGCAAAATAAAGAATACCTAAAACAACTATTACCACCTCCTGAGTACAACTTTATCAGATACCCACTTTTCAATGCTTGATCTCCTTCTCAGAGGGCGAATGACTCACCCAGCTCTGAGCAGTGTCACATGAAAAGTTGTGCTCGTGTACGGCTTCAAAAAATGATTTTAGATTCTTATTTGCTTTCTTTAAAGTCCCGGCTTTGCGCCGGGAGATGAGATGCGTTTGGGTAAGCTGCCTCGTCTTTGTTTTGGCTTTGGGATCTAGCGTTCGTTCAAAGACTTGGATCTTTCAGGCAGGCTCCAAATGTCAAAACAAAGATTTTTTGGCAGCGGAGGTACGTCAGCAAACAGGGTGGTGTGCTAATAAAGTGGGGAGGGGGTGGGACGAGCAAATGGCGTTTGGCAAGCCGGGCCGGTCTTTGCCTTTCTTCGGAGAAGTGGGACGATAATGAGACCCTGCGCATATTTGTTGCCTTGTATTAAGAACACACTGTCTCGCTTTTGAAAATATTTGTTTTATTTTATCTTCGGGAAAGGATTTATGGCCTGCAGGGAAAGGAACGGTTCTCCTTCCTTTCCTCTCTTTTTCTCGGGGGAGTCGTTACACTACAACTCCCTCTCTTTCTCTCTTTCTTTTGGACTGGCTCTCAGCTGTGCCTGGATCCCTCTGGGTGGTTGTCAGGCAAAAGACAGAAAAAGAGAGGGGGGAAGGGTGTGGTTGAGTTGTCTCAACTGATGTAGTCCAGCTGAAAGGACGGATGGGATGTGAAAGAGAAATGAAGTAAGAGCCGTGCTCGCTCTTCATGCATCATACGATGCATTTATTAACTATAGCCTATTGTCATATGGTGTGGTCAAATTGTGCCTATAGACTATATCTTCGTGTAGTACCTACTGTCATATAGTATACTATTACATAGTACCTAGAGTCATATATATTACCTACAGCCTATACCGTCATATAGTATCTACTTATTGCCTATTTTGTCATTTAATGTCTATTGTCATACAGTGCCTGCTGTCATATAGTACCTACAGGCTACACCATCATATAGTTCTGTAATAAAGCACATGCTGTCATAATATATATATATATATATATATATATATATATAGCCTTTACACTTGTGTAGTACCTTCTGTCATATAGTACCTTAAGGCTATGTCATCATATAGTGCCTATACTGTCATAAAGTGCTATATATTGTCTACCATAGTATAGTATCTCGAGATTATACTGTCATATAGTGCCTACTGTCATAAAG
Organism: Megaleporinus macrocephalus; assembly: GCA_021613375.1. Lineage (NCBI taxonomy): Eukaryota > Metazoa > Chordata > Actinopteri > Characiformes > Anostomidae > Megaleporinus > Megaleporinus macrocephalus. The sequence continues at coordinate 39,643,405 of CM038715.1, forward strand.
TGCTTTATATTGTCTACCATCATATAGTTCTGCAATAAAGCACATGCTGGCTGCTATATATATTGTCTACCATAATATAGTACCTATAGATTATATTATCATATAGTTCCTATTGTCATAAATGATATATATATATATATATATATCTACCCTAATATATTACCTATAGATTATACTGTCATATAGTCCCTACTGTCATAAAGTACTATATACATATTGTCTACTATAATATAGTATCTATAGATTATGTTGTCATATAGTTCCTACTGTCATAAAGTGCTATATATATTGTCTACCATAATATATTACCTTTAGATTATACTGTCATATAGTGTGTACTGTCATAAAGTACTATATATATTGTCACCATAATATAGTATCTTTAGATTATACTGTCATATAGTGCCTACTGTCATAAAGTACTATATATATTGTCTACCATAACATAGTATCTATAGATTATACTGTCATATGGTGCCTACTGTCATAAAGTACAATATATATATTATCTACCATAATATATTACCTATAGATTATACTGTCATATGGTGCCTACTGTCATAAAGTACTATATATATTGTCTACCATAATATATTACCTATAGATTATACTGTCATATGGTGCCTACTGTCATAAAGTATTATATATATTGTCTACCATAATATATTACCTATAGATTATACTGTCATATGGTGCCCACTGTCATAAAGTACTATATATATTGTCTACCATAATATATTACCTATAGATTATACTGTCATATGGTGCCTACTGTCATAAAGTATTATATATATTGTCTACCATAATATATTACCTATAGATTATACTGTCATATGGTGCCCACTGTCATAAAGTACTATATATATTGTCTACCATAATATATTACCTATAGATTATACTGTCATATGGTGCCTACTGTCATAAAGTACAATATATATTTTGTCTACCATAATATATTACCTATAGATTATACTGTTATATGGTGCCTACTGTCATAAAGTACTATATATATTGTCTACCATAATATATTACCTATAGATTATACTGTCATATGGTGCCTACTGTCATAAAGTACAATATATATTTTGTCTACCATAATATATTACCTATAGATTATACTGTTATATGGTGCCTACTGTCATAAAGTACTATATATATTGTCTACCATAATATATTACCTATAGATTATACTGTTATATGGTGCCTACTGTCATAAAGTACTATATATATATTGTCTACCATAATATATTACCTATAGATTGTACTGTCATATGGTGCCTACTGTCATATGGTGCCTACTGTTGTATAGCGTGTACCGTCATACAGTGTCAACTGCCACAGTGTCTTGAGGAGATGAAAAGGAATAAGGGAGAATAGAGAGGCTGAGAGGGGAGGGGCCGTCTGCTAGCTAGCGCTGACGTCAAGGAGGTGGAAAAATAGGAGGGAACGGAAGGAGCGTGAGGAAGAGAGTGAGCGAGAGGCAGAGTGGGATACGGAGGGCAGCGGAGCTGGAGTATGGCCGGGAGTCTCTTTAACAGGCTGTCTCTGGAGGAGGCTGGGTCACTCAACTCTCTGGAGAGTTCCGGAGGTGAGCGAGAGAGAGAGAGAGAGAGTGAGAGAGTGAAAGATCGGGGAGGCAGGGTATTAATATGTTTTGATGAAAGTTAGGATTAACTGTGAGGCTTTTTATTGGCTCGTTGTGGATACGTGGATCTGTATTGATTCCTTATTGGTGGTTGCTGCAATTATGACTTGTGAGTTATGCACTCTAAATCAGAGCTCCACAATAAGAAGATGCTGCAGTTGCACTGCTGGATATTGTGATACCTTGTAGTATGTGACTTGTAGGCTGGAGTGATTGGTGTGACTGTCCTGATTCGTCCAAACTCTCCACAGCTACTCGTCTCTGATAGGTCAGAATGCTCAGAATACCCAATAATAACAAATGCTGTGATTGGTACGATGCTCAGTTACAGCCTACCAAATTTCTTGATTAACACAGTATATATAACACAGACTATGCTGTAAATAAAAGACATACTGGTATCCACTGCGCGACAAACCCCTTGATATTTGTTGGGTCCCATGTTGGCTCGCTCACCACGTTTGCTTCAAAACAATAGGATCTAACTGCTTACCATGTGGCCGTAAGGGCTGAGATGCTGGCTCACTGCTTAATAAGGCTCTTACTAGTTTGAACTAGTTTCAACTAATTAGGTAATTAGAATGATCCACATATATGATATTAAATTGAAAACTTTTAGTCCTTATCATTAAAATTTTCAGTGTTGATTATTTAGTTTTGGGGTCTAGTACTCATGTTCTGTATTCAGCCTTTGTCTGAAACGCTCTGTAAACGTTCCTGTGTCTTTAAGCCCCGCCTCCTCATTAGCCCAGTGTGCTCTAATTGATCTGCTTGCCCACTGTGTTTGAAATGGTCAACCGCCCCCACCCTACATCACTGGGGTTGTTCTTCTTAATATGGCGTTGGTTCTGCCATATCAGTTAGAGTCAGAGTCCGATCCTGAGAGTCCGGTAAAACAAGTTGGCTGATTCAGCTAGACTGGAGCCGGTGGTCAGTTTTTACTGTTTTAGCTGTTTAGACTTGGTGGTGTTGCTGGTAACAATCTGAATTATTCTTGGCCTGGAGAACACAATATCTATTATTTCCTTGTCCAAGAAGAGGTTCAGAAGAGCTTGAGCCCAGAGAAGTAGGTGGTGTTTCTGGACGCTGTTGACCTTCACTACACATAGTCTTAACTTGCATATGTGTATGCAGCCGATACTTTGTTCAGGCCCCGCTTTGTAAGTTTGCTCAGCTGTTGTTGTTCCTGGACGCTTGCTTTTCCTAATAAGAAGACTTACAGTTGTCTGGGGCAGATCTAGCGGGCCTGTACTATGTTTACAGTCACCAAGTCCTTCAGTACGACCCCTTCTACTGCCAGCGTCTCTCCATGACCATGTACCTTATGCTATATACATCTTAGCAAAGAGTATTTGTATAATTAAGAGGGTGTCCACATACTTTTGGCCATGTAGTGTAGACCTGTAAAGAGGGGAAAACATCAATTGACGGACTCACAGCCTTCTTAGCCCACCCCTGTCATAGATAACTGCTTCATAAGGAATGGGCAGTGTGAGCACATGCCTTGACATTGGACTGACCACATCATGCTTGATGATGTATCGACAACACGCCACCTTCTACACAGCAGGACGTACATCTTGAGCATATTTAACAAGGCCGATGAATAATGCATAAGTGTTTACCTACCAATGTATGGGCCCACGTCTCTAAGCACCTGTGTAGGCCGTGCGCTCACGAGTGTACGAGCGACAGACTGCCGTCCTCAACACCTTGAATCAAAGCGTATGCACTAGCGAGTGACTAATTGCTGTTATTAACGATGCTGCGCTTCAGTGAGACGGGACTTGTTCAGGCAACAGGGATGGAAGTGATACGTGATACTAGACCTTGCATGTCTTCAGTGTACTGTGAAGAGGTTGGAACCTGGAGCCTTGCAGTTGTGACGTCACCAGGCCTGGGCTTTGGCTCTGTAGGCATCTCCTTCTCTAAGTCTGCAGGCTATGCATATGGAATTAATGAGAGAATGAGAGAATTCAGTACTTCATGCATCCCACTACCCCATCCAAATCATTAAATTCTGGTGTTCCAACCACTTCCATGACCACAGATGTATATAAAACCAAGCACCTAGTCATGGAGACTGCTTCTACACACATTAGTAAAGAGTGGGTCTCTCTCAGGAGCTCAGTGAACTCCAGCGTGGTACCGTGATAGGACGCCACCTGTGCAGCAAGTCCAGTGGTGAAGTTTCCTCACTACTAAATATTCCACAGTGGACTGTCAGTGGTGTTAGAACAAAGTGGAAGTGATTTGGAACGACAGCAAGTCAGACACCAAGTGGTAGAACACGTACAATGACAGAGCAGGTCAGAGGATGCTGAGGAGCATAGAGCACAGAGGTCACCAACTTTCTACAGAGTCAATCACTACAGACCTCCAAACTTCATGTGGCCTTCAGATCTGCTCAAGAACTGAGCGTAGAGAGCTTCAGGGAATGGGTCTCCATGGCGGAGCAGCTGTCCTGACCTCAACCTGATAGAACACCTTTGGGATGAATTAGAGTAGAGACTGAAAGCCAGACCTTCTCGTCCAACATCAGTGTCTGACCTCACTAATGGTCTTCTGGAAGAACTGTTGGTCAAACCTTCTCATAAACATTCTCCTAAACCGTGTGGAGATCCTTCCCAGAAGAGCTGAAGCTGTCATAGCTGCGAAGGTTGGGCCGACATTGTATTAAACCCTATGGATTAATAATGGGACGCCACTCAAGTTCATATGCAAGTGAAGACAGACGGGCGAATACTTTTGGCAGTATAGTGTAGTTTGTACAAGACATTGCCAATGGAATGGGGATGCTTTGGAGTGGCTGCAAGTTCATCATGCCCAATTCCAAGCGTTGATTTGGGGGTTATAAGGCCCCCCAGCATGGAGCTGTTGAACGATGGAACTCCATTCTCTGCAGTGATGGAGTTTCATCCAGTACCTTTGGAAAGATCCAACTAGAGTGATCCAGAACTGACCGTCCAACACCAGCACCTGACCTAACTAATGCTCCTGTGGACGGTAAATACAGTGAAATCCTCACAGCAATGTTCTAACATGAAATGTAAAGCTTTCCCAGAAGAGTAGAAGCTGTTACTGCAGTAAACTCCCAGTTCATACATTTGATTTTATGGAAATGCTGGAGGAGCTGGTGTCTACAAACCTTAGGTTATACACTACAGTGCAAAAGTCTGAAGAACCTAAGCTGATAAGTGTATGTCCACCAGTAAAAACAGCAGATCTGATTAGAACAGATGTAAATAATCATAAATACAATACAAAGTAACATGAATATCTTATTGTGAGAGAAGTAGATCAGATCTTGAGCTCCAGTTTGAAGAACAAAGTGTAGTTCCAGATTTCTCCTGGACGCCCCAGACATTGTATGAATGTATTCAGTTCCTTCAGCAGTAATCTTGATTTAGCTTAATGAGATACTGAGCAGTCAAAGCAGGTATTAGATGAGAACTGATAATAATACTGGGTTGTTTAGTAGAAGCTTGGAAAGAGTTAAATAAACACACTGACGTATGTAAAATCACTACTTACTCTATTAATACTGTTTAATATTTAAATAATAAAGTGTTTACTGAGTAAATAAATGCTTATTATTTGGAAAAAATAGCTTTTTATATGTAATAATGTTTTCAAGTGTCTCAAACTGTTGCACAGTACTGTATGGAGCATCAGGTTTGAAGCCACATCTAATCATTCCAGCTTCTAATGTATCATTAGCTTTAAAGTCATTACTGAAATATTATGTATTATTAATGACTAACGGATGGTCCTGTAGGTTTGAATGGATAGATAAAAGCCAGTACGCAGGGACTGATTGCTTGGGGGCCTCAGGGATGCCTTAAGTTGGCCAAGGTCTTACAAACTATTGTAGCTTTGCCAATTTATTTCATTGTTAGGAGACTGTAGTGAAATACCAGGCTTGTGTATGTATATATGTATATGTATGTATAACTATTTTGATTCATTTTTCTTTGTATGGTAATTTATTTATTATTATTAGTACTATTATTATTATAAATGTTGTTGTTGTTGTTTTATTTATTTATTTTTTATTTAGTTTTTGTTCTTTTTTTGCCCTTCTTTATTGCCTGTCAGGCCTGGTTCAAATAGCTAAATAAATAATAATAAAAAAAATTAAATACAAACATCATCAAGAATAGGCTAAAAAAAAAGAAATATCCGGCTTGATTTTTTTTCTATGTACTTCCAGTCCAGCTGTTCAGTCAAGACATGTTTGGCATTGGCGTAGGAACCCGGGGGGATGGGGGGGACATGTCCCACCCAATATGAGAAACGGGTGGATTTGTCCTACCCAAAAATAAAACCAAATAAAAGCGGAAACTGTTAAAAAACATTTATTTTAAATTTATGTGCTGTGTTTGTTGTTAGTAACGGGTTGTTAGGTGGTCTGGGTCTTTTACGTTGTTAAGGCTTATATTGAGATGCCTGTTCAGAAATATCCTGCAGTCAGCAGCTTCACTGACCCGAACACCAGCTTTAAACACGAGGTCAGTGATGAGAGCAGTGAATAGCAGTGATGACCATATATACTACAATAAAACAGCTTTAGTATAATGTGTTGTTATGGTAACAGACGAGGAGGGTTTGGGTTAGCTAACGTTTATATTAACTTTCACTCTGAAACGTAAAGTTACATTACTCTCTGGCCACGCCCCAAACTGCAGACTGCTACTACACTACATACGTAAAATAATAAAATATAATAAATAAAATAAATTAATTAATTAATTAAAGGACGCCATCGTTAGAAGTGCTGTCAGTAGTGTAGTGTGTAATGTTCCAGAGGGTGCTGTTTGGGACACAGCCTTACTGTCTAACATTAATATTAGTCTAGTCTAGTCAGGAAACCTTAACATACATTTATTTTTTAACATACATTTTATTTTATCATTTCATTTCAGTTTTATACTCCAAAGAATATAATATATTTTGGTTATATGTGTATATAATCCAGACACTGCATAGTTTAAAAGATTTCTGACAACAGTACCATGTAATGTGAGTATCTAGTTTAGTTTGTAAAGTGATCTTTAATTAGATCTATCTAATAATAATCAGACGTACAGATAATGTTATATTTTAGTTTATTTATTATTAATTTACTGTATTTCCACAAATGCTGTTCTACGTCACTATACATACAGTGATTTACTACCTTACCTACAGTGGAATCAGCTTATAGATAATATTTAGAGGATAGGGTGGGCTTTGATTCATATTAGCAAATGTTTCCCCCCCAATGTCAAACCCGCTCCTACGCCCTTGATGTTTTGGTGTCAAAATTCAGCTTCTATAGGTTTGAACTGGAGCTATGAGTCTAGTGTTGCTGCCAAACACTGGAGGTATATAGGATCCCAGTCCATTCCCACAACACACCTGCCTAAAATATCCCTCACACTGCATCCAGGTCTTAACTCAGGCCTGGTGTGGATCACAGTATGACTTTGTATGAGCTACAAAATTGAAAAAGAAAATCCTCTGAGCTGCGAAACGAAGGCCTCACCTATTCCGATAACTGGCATCACTTCTTTCCTGAGGATGAATTGGCGTCATTCCATGCTAGGACGAGGCTGAGGACGTTCCCAGCACACGGGGAAGCTGGGAGTGCTCAGAAAATCAATACAATTTAAAGTCAGGTCTAGTCAAGTGGGGTTCATTGTCATTTCAGTCGTCTACACAGTACACAGTGAAACGAAACCGTGTTCCTCCAGGACCGTACGGTGCACACAGGAGACATAACACAGACTAGACAGACCAGACAGACCAGACAGACTAGACAGTGTAACAGTGCTACACAAGACTGACATGCTTAAACACTACAGAACAACAGAACAGTCTGATTGTGTGTGTGTGTGATGTCAGTCCTTGGTGGACTGTAGTTTAGGAGTCTGATCATGTATGTGTGTGATAGTTCTGATTGGAGTTTAGTAGTCTGATCGTGTGTGTGTAATGATAGCTCTGAGTGGACTCTAGTTTAGGAGTCTGATCATGTGTGTGTGTGTGTGTGTGTGATGATAGTTCTGAGTGGACTCTAGTTTAGGAGTCTGATCGTGTGTGTGTGGGTGTAATGATAGCTCTGAGTGGACTCTAGTTTAGGAGTCTGATCGTGTGTGTGTGTAATGATAGCTCTGAGTGGACTCTAGTTTAGGAGTCTGATCGTGTGTGTGTGTGTGTGGGTGTAATGATAGCTCTGAGTGGACTCTAGTTTAGGAGTCTGATCGTGTGTGTGTGTGTGTAATGATAGCTCTGAGTGGACTCTAGTTTAGTAGTCTGATCGTGTGTGTGTGTGTGTAATGATAGCTCTGAGTGGACTCTAGTTTAGGAGTCTGATCGTGTGTGTGTGTGTGTAATGATAGCTCTGAGTGGACTCTAGTTTAGGAGTCTGATCGTGTGTGTGTGTGTGTAATGATAGCTCTGAGTGGACTCTAGTTTAGGAGTCTGATCGTGTGTGTGTGTGTGTGTAATGATAGTTCTGATTGGAGTTTAGTAGTCTGATCGTGTGTGTGTGGGTGTAATGATAGTTCTGAGTGGACTCTAGTTTAGGAGTCTAATCGTGTGTGTGTGTGAGAGAGATGACAGAACTGGGTGGACTGTAGTTCAGGAGTCTGATAGTGTGTGTGTGTAATGATAGCTCTGAGTGGACTCTAGTTTAGGAGTCTGATAGTGTGTGTCTGTGTAATGATAGTTCTGAGTGGACTCTAGTTTAGGAGTCTGATCGTGTGTGTGTGTGTGTGTGTGTGTGTAATGATAGCTCTGAGTGGACTCTAGTTTAGGAGTCTGATCGTGTGTGTGTGTGTGTGTAATGATAGCTCTGAGTGGACTCTAGTTTAGGAGTCTGATCGTGTGTGTGTGTGAGAGAGATGACAGAACTGGGTGGACTGTAGTTCAGGAGTCTGATAGTGTGTGTCTGTGTAATGATAGTTCTGAGTGGACTCTAGTTTAGGAGTCTGATCGTGTGTGTGTGATGATAGTTCTGAGTGGACTCTAGTTTAGGAGTCTGATTGTGTGTGTGTGTGTGTGTGATGATAGTTCTGAGTGGACTCTAGTTTAGGAGTCTGATTGTGTGTGTGTGTGTGTGTGTGTGTGTGTGTGTGTGTGTGATGATAGTTCTGAGTGGACTCTAGTTTAGGAGTCTGATCATGTGTGTGTGTGTGTGTGTGATGATAGTTCTGAGTGGACTCTAGTTTAGGAGTCTGATCATGTGTGTGTGTGTGTAATGATAGCTCTGAGTGGACTCTAGTTTAGGAGTCTGATCATGTGTGTGTGTGTATGATGATAGTTCTGAGTGGTCTCTAGTTTAGGAGTCTGACTGTGTGTGGGTGTAATGACTGTCCCGGGTGGATGCTAGTTCAGGAGTCTGATCATGGATGTGTGTGATGATAGTTCTGAGTGGACTCTAGTTTAAGAGTCTGATCGTGTGTAAGATGACAGTACTAGCTGAACTCTAGCTCAGGAGTCTGATTGTGTGTGTGTGTGTGTGTGTGTGTGTGAGTCGACAGTACTGGGTGGACTCTAGTTCAGGAGTCTGATCATGGATGTGTGTGATGATAGTTCTAAGTGGACTCTAGTTTAGGAGTCTGATCGTGTGTGTATGTGATGACAGTACTAAGTGAACTCTAGGTTAGGAGTCTGATTGTGTGTGTGTGTGTGTGTGTGATGACAGTACTGGGTGCACTTTGGTTCAGGAGTCTGATAGTGTGTTTGTGTGTGGTTGTGTGTGAGATGATAGTTATGGGTGGACTCTAGTTTAGTAGTCTGATCATGTATGTGTGTGATGATAGTTCTAAGTGGACTCTAGTTTAGGAGTCTGATTGTGTGTGTGTGTGTGTGTGTGTGTGTGTGTGATGACAGTACTAGTTAACCTCTAGTTCAGAAACCTGATTGTGTGTGTGTGTGTGTGTGTGTGTGTGTATGTGTTTTTGTGTGTATGTGTGTTTGTGTGTGAGATGATAGTTATGGGTGGACTCTAGTTTAGTAGTCTGATCATGTATGTGTGTGATGATAGTTCTGAGTGGACTCTAGTTTAGGAGTCTGACAGTGTATGTGTGTGATGATAGTTCTGAGTGGACTCTAGTTTAGGAGTCTGATCATGTATGTGTGTGATGATAGTTCTGAGTGGACTCTAGTTCAGGAGTCTGATCGTGTATGTGTGTGATAGTTCTGAGTGGACTCTAGTTTAGGAGTCTGATCATGAATGTGTGTGATGATAGTTCTGAGTGGACTCTAGTTTAGTAGTCTGATCATGTATGTGTGTGATGATAGTTCTGAGTGGACTCTAGTTTAGGAGTCTGATAGTGTATGTGTGTGATGATAGTTCTGAGTGGACTCTAGTTTAGGAGTCTGATCATGTATGTGTGTGATGATAGTTCTGAGTGGACTCTAGTTCAGGAGTCTGATCGTGTATGTGTGTGATAGTTCTGAGTGGACTCTAGTTTAGGAGTCTGATCATGAATGTGTGTGATGATAGTTCTGAGTGGACTCTAGTTTAGGAGTCTGATCATGTATGTGTGTGATGATAGTTCTGAGTGAACTCTAGTTTAGGAGTCTGATCATGTATGTGTGTGATGATAGTTCTGAGTGGACTCTAGTTTAGGAGTCTGATCATGTATGTGTGTGATGATAGTTCTGAGTGGACTCTAGTTTAGGAGTCTGATCGTGTATGTGTGTGATGATAGTTCTGAGTGGACTCTAGTTTAGGAGTCTGATCATGTATGTGTGTGATGATAGTTCTGAGTGGACTCTAGTTTAGGAGTCTGATCGTGTATGTGTGTGATGATAGTTCTAAGTGGACTCTAGTTTAGGAGTCTGATCATGTATGTGTGTGATGATAGTTCTAAGTGGACTCTAGTTTAGGAGTCTGATCGTGTATGTGTGTGATGATAGTTCTAAGTGGACTCTAGTTTAGGAATCTGATCGTGTGTGTGTGTGTGTGTGATGACAGTACTAGTTAACCTCTAGTTCAGAAGCCTGATTGTGTGTGTGTGTGTGTGTGTGTGTATGTGTTTTTGTGTGTGTGTGTGTGCATGTGTTTTTGTGTGTGTGTGTGCATGTGTTTTTGTGTGTGAGATGATAGTTATGGGTGGACTCTAGTTTAGTAGTCTGTTCATGTATGTGTGTGATGATAGTTCTAAGTGGACTTTAGTTTAGGAGTCTGATCGTGTGTGTGTGTGTGTGTGATGACAGTACTAGTTAACCTCTAGTTCAGAAGCCTGATTGTGTGTGTGTGTGTGTGTGTGTGTATATGTGTTTTTGTGTGTGTGTGTGTGCATGTGTTTTTGTGTGTGTGTGTGTTTGTGTGTGAGATGATAGTTATGGGTGGACTCTAGTTTAGTAGTCTGATCATGTATGTGTGTGATGATAGTTCTAAGTGGACTTTAGTTTAGGAGTCTGATCGTGTGTGTGTGTGTGTGATGACAGTACTAGTTAACCTCTAGTTCAGAAGCCTGATTGTGTTTGTGTGTGTGTGTTTGTGTGTGTGTGTGTGTGTATGTGTTTTTGTGTGTGTGTGTATATATGTGTGTGTGTGATGACAGTACTGGCTGGACTCTGGTTCTGAATAGCTTGGGGAAGGTAGCTGGTCGGTCCTCAGCCTGGCAGTGGAGACCTGAATATATATATATATATATATATATGAATGTAAAGAGACTTTATTCTAATTGGAGCATTTCTATTGGTCCATTCATCATGACCACAACTTTGACAGGATATAAAGAGTAACTGTTGTGTTTGTGTGTTGTGTATGTCTTGTGACATCACAAAAATCTGTTTACTGCTCCGGGAGCTCGGTTTTATGGAATTCCTGAACTCGGCAGTGAACTGTATGTTTTGAAGCTTCACTACTGAGAGTGTTCATCAGTTTATACAAGTGATCATGTAAACAGCAGCACGGTCCTAGTTCTTAGATCAGACTAAGACTCTTGGTGGCTCTCGTACAGTTGAATGTGATTGTTAATTCAGCTGAACATCTCTAACGCAGCAGCGATTGGCTGATTGGTTAAGCTCAGCGCGTAGCGAGTAAATAATAGTCTGTTGTGACACCTCGCCGTGTCTCGCTGGTATTACGAGGTACGTTATAACAGCACGTCTCTTCATTATGTTTTTAAATATGCTGACAAGTTGTGTTGGCTCAGCACACATCAGACCTTTTCCTTAATGGGATTCATTCAGGAATTGGAAGCTAGAGGTCAAGAAACACGTCTCTCTGTTCTGAATGTTAATACTCAAGCAATAGAGACAGAAGGGAGGAGGAGGAGGAGGAGAAGAAGGACGTGGTGAGGAGGAAGGAGTGTCGGCGTAGGACAGCGGCAGTGGCTGTCCAGATATGTTAAGGTTCATGACTGACCTTGCTATGACCGTGTTGCTGCTCTCTCATTTACTGAAACAGTCAGTCAGTCAGTCTTATACAATTCTAGATATCGATTTTTATTTTTCCACATAATTTAAACACTACAGCTGCTGTTAATACACTTTCAACGTTTCTTGACGAATGGACCAATAGAAATGCTTCAAACTCACTTGGAATAAACTCTGGTTCCATTGACTTGCATTGAAAGTGAAGCAGGTTTTTGGCCTCTCCTGTAAAGTTGCCAACTCTGATTGTAATAATGTTTACAATGGGATGGACCGGTGGCCTGTCCAGGGTGTTTCCTGCCTTCTGCCCAATAAGCACAGTTTATTTAAATATAGTTTTTGGATTTTGAAATTCAGTTTATTTATTTATTTTTATTTCCTTTTACCATTCTTTTATTGATTTATTTATATATTATTATTAATATTATTATTTATTATCACTTTTATTATTTTTATTATTATTACTTTTACTATTTTATGTTTTAATACTATATTTTTATTTACTCTTACCTAATTTAGTCTTTCCTAATTTTAGTTTCTTATTCAGTTTTTATTAGTTTTTCTATTATGATTTATCTTACTTAATTTTGTTACTGCTTTTATTGTTTCTTTTACATTTTAGATACTCATTAAAATTCATTTTTAATTATTTTTTTTGTTTAATAATTGTAATGCTCGGCGACATTGTAATTGAGGGTCTCCCTCAATGTATTTCCGAGTGAAAATAGAGGTTGATTGGATTGGGATTAGTCAGTCATATCAGTCTATATATCATCTCTGTCACAAAAAAAAACATCAAATTTTTGGTCGATTTTTATTTTTCTACATCATTTCAACACAACATCTGCTCTTAATACACTGTAAACGTTTTATCGCGAATGGACCAATAGAAATGCTCCAAACTCACTTGGAATATATTCTGGTTCCATTGACTTGCATTGAAAGTGAAGAAGGTTTTTGGCCTCTCCTGTAAAGTTTACTTGTTTTTCTTTGGACAGCAATGAGATATATACATTTAAATCCCCCCGCGGGGGTGTTTCCTGGCTTTCGCTCAATGATCTCTGGGATAGGCTTCAGCACCCCCCATATACCTGCGACTGAAAATGAATGATGATTGAGTTTACCTGACAGGTGAAAATCTAATCAAGAAATATTTCACTACAGGGAGCTGCACTATGTGAGTTGTGGGGATTTGGAGCCCTCTCTGGTGGAGAGGTGTAATTGCACACAATGGAAGAACACCATTTAGGATCGGTTGTTCCTCCTCCTCCCCAAGAGGAGGAATCTGATGAGCGCGTTCAAGCAATATTCAGAGACTCCTTTTCACGGAGAGTAACTATTCCAGTGGCATTTTCACGTGGACACGGTTCACGTGGGCGTGGCGTGTTTTTCTCAACATGGTTGGCTCACTGTGCTGACGCAATGACGTAGCTACTCACTATTTTCAACGAATGTCAAACTACCTGCTTAGCAACAGTTGCTAAATGTTAAAGGGTGTTAGCGTTAGCCTAGCTAGCAGGCCTCCAGCTCTTCAAACCCTAGAATGGCCTTAATTCTGACTAACAGAAGCTACTCTGACGCAAGAGCTGATGAAGCAAAGTCTAGTGGAGGGTGTCGGAGGAGCTTAAATGAAACCTGTCTAGTGTTGTTTGGATCTGTAGCCTCCTAGGCTAATGCTAATGGGCCCATATAGCCTAGTTAGCTCTTCTAGTTGAGTACAGATCCAAACACCACAGCCCAGTGAAAGTCTGAGTGGTGCTGGAGTGACAGGAATCCAAACTAAAACCTGTTCTGTAGTGTTTAGAGCGGTAGCCTGCTGGGAGACCTGCTGGGCAACAGCGTCCTTGGAGACTGTCGCTGGAGCGCTAACTATAATCACAGAACATATTAATAAATCTATAGAACAAGACCTGGGGGGTATTTCACGATGCAGTCTTACATTGAGCCTGACCTTCTATTTGTGTCTGCATGTGACGTTAATACATAAAGACGTATAACACGGTTGGAAAAAAATATCTTTGCAGGTTTAAGTGTTTTACAGGGTGACTCTGTATTGCCACTTGACTTGGATGCAATTGTTTTCATATTGTGTGTTATATTGTTATATTTTATCTATATTATTATATACAGGGTGACTTTATCTATATATATTGACTTAATATGGGGTGATGCAATATATATATGTATATATATATATATATATATTAGGGCTGTGTATTGGCAAGAACCTGGCGATACAATACATATTGTGATACAGCGCTCACGATACAAGCAAAGTGATATATGAACAGGTTTGTCAGTGCTTACAATAGCATTGCGCCCTTGTGCTGCTTGTTAATGTTGGAGTGGAGCTGAAAATGGATTACAACACTGCCATCTAGTGGTCAGAGATTTAAACACAACACACAATGATTCACTGTCTGCCAGGAATCTGTGTATCGATACTGTGTCTTTGAGAATTGATACAGTATCACCAAACATAATATCCCAATATTCGATATTTTCAATATTTTCTTACACCCCTAATATATATATATATATATATATATATATATATATATATATATATATATATATATATATATATATATATATATATATATATATATATATATATATATACACATTTTTGTCAATTAGTATTTTTTTTTATTATTTGAACACAACACATGTTCTTTATATCCTGTGAAAGCAGTAGCGAACCGTGACCCTTAGGCCTCAGCCTGTACATGAACAGCGGGACCACCAATCACCAACATTCTGCGGAGGCATCACAGGCCTTATTGGAGGAAACACAGGCTCACAGGCTTCCGCTTAACCCCTCACGCTCCAACACAGACTGAATAGACACGTTTAAATAATTTATTTTAAATAATAAATATATGTATGTATGTGTGTATATATATATATATATATATATATATATATATATATATATATATATATATATATATCTGTGTGTGTTAAGAATATTTTAGGCCCTCTGAGAGGGCGTAGAGGGCCATGACGGTTCCCCACTGTGTGAAAGTTTCATGATAAATGGACCAATAGAAATGCTCCAAAATAGGTCAGAATGATTTCTGGTTCCATAGACTTACATTGAATGTTAAGAAGACAGATTTTGTTTTCTCCTGTGATATATATAATGTATGTATATACAGTATATATGAGAAAGAGAGAGAGAGAGATTTTTAAATACTGCCTAAGAAGTTGGTTTAATATAAAGCCTGAAAATGTTTACGGTTATCAGAGCCCCCTTAATTACAGTGGGACCTTGTTTCTTCTCTTCTCTAAAATGTCTCTCCATTTGTTTGATAATTGAATTATATATAACCATGTAACAACCTTTCTTCATCCCTAATGAGTCAGGCCAATATTGGTACCTGGCCTTTAAGGCTGGTTTATGTAAATGAGCTCGGAGTTCTTGGAAAGCATAAATAGTAGCGTTAAACAGCTTTGGGTCGTGTAGTAAACGATGGCTGAGACTACCAGCGTTCCTAAAAACACCAATAACTCAACCAAACAGACTCACCAGAGTTTCCGTCCAGTTAAGTTCAAACATGTTCAGCTTCCGCTGGCCAAGTATCACTTTTAACAAGGTGACCACGGGGCTAAACACAGTGACAGGTTTACTTATATGTGTGAAAACAAGGATAAATATTTATTCACTGGCGTATGAACCATCCTGAGAAGTCTTATCAGCAAGGTTTGCTTAAAAACCCAAAGATGTAGACGACGCAGCCTGGAAAACACCCTGTTCTAGGTATGTTCCTAATGTTTACATGGGCTTCTCTTCAGTATGGAGCACGATCAGGTCTGGTTTCTTTAGTCTCTCAATTTAGGGACGTTTGATGTGACGTCGAGCATGAAGATCCACGTGGCTCCTTTCCGGCTCTGCAGAAGTCTCCTCAGATGTGTTTCTTGTGGTATACACCATTCGCTAACTGAACGAAGCTGCTTTGATACTGAACATGTTCACAGATGCGCTTTTCAACTGTGTCCCAGTTCAGGAGCTGCATCCTGAGGAGGACATGTAGACCGTAGAAGGCCGCCGTCTGCTCTACGGTGGGTTCCCTGGTTGCGTCCCAGCACTGCTGTGTCTGCTCACCTTGAGGTCTCACCGGCACGTAATGAACCGTAGTACGTTAGCTGGCGAAGGACTCACCACTGGATCCTTTGTTGCCGTGGAAAGGAGGGCCCCATTTCTCAGCCACACATGACGGAGCCTTCAGAATAGGACAGACTGGTCGGGCTGCCGCGGCGCAGTCAGCCTTCAGATGCAGCCTTTGAAGGATGCAGCCCCTGAAATGGAACACAGCTAGTGACTGTGAGAAAGATCTGCTGTGCCTTGTTCCAAAAGCAGGCTGGACTGAAACCCTCTTTAACACTAGTGGGCGGGGCTAAACTGCTGCAGCAGGCCATATATGGGCAATGAAGTGCAAACAGGCTTCGTTTTCATATATATATATATATATATATATATATATATATATATATATATATATATATATATATATATATATATATATATATATATATTATATATCAATCCTTTCATCTCTATATATACAGTCGATTTCCATTGCTGGAAAAACACAAGCTGTTGGTGAAAGTGATATGGTCTGGGGAATGTTTTGGGGATGTTCTTTGGACCCACTCATCCATGAGGAAGATACTCTTAAGCGATTTGGATCTGAATCCATCCTTGTAGATCACGTACACCATACATGCTGATTGTCTTCTCTGGGGTGGATGGAATCTTCCAGCAAGACAAGACAATGAGACACATCACACGACTAGAAATGTCCCACATTGGTTGGAAGAGCTGACCAAGTCTTCCAAGTACTACCTAGGACCCCTAATTACCAAGACTTGAACCCAATCGAGCATCTATGGGACCACCTGGATGGTGGTGTTGGCTCTATGGATCCAGCTGTGGGATGCACTGCAGTCAGCATGATACCTCCAGATATCTGTGGCCTTATTGAGTCTCCCAGTCCACACAGTTGTCACTCTGGATATTAGCTGGTGGTCATAATAATGTGACTCCACTGTGTATATTAGTATGTTCTCTGTCCTAATAGTGTTTTCATTGTGTTGTGTTCTGAATGGTATATACTGGACAGTATTAATAGAGAAGAATCTTCTACAAGAAGGTGTCCAAACTTCAGACTGCTGCACCGTGAGAGCCACCAAGCTTTCCTTTCCACTAACCAGGTCCATTTCAGTGGCCTCCTTGCGTGCCTTTGCTCCGCTCTGTCCTTTCGTGTAAATGTCACTCCGTCTCGCCGGGACGTTGGCCTCCGACCCCCCTCCTCCACCAGCGCGTCCAGAGCTCAGCGTCTCCATGGAGATATAATAGAGCACTAAGCTCCTCGCTGTATTAATTACGGGTTTAGGCACGGCTGATCTGAGCCGTGATTCGAGTGGATTGTTTATTGCCTCCGGGAGCGTCAGCGCCGCTTCCTTTGATGCACTTACGGATAATCACATCCACACTTTGGCGCGTCCAATCACTTATGTCAGAAAAGAGCCCCTCGTTAACGGACAATTGGGAAAAATGGGATGATGCAGGTCTTCTGTCCTGCTTCACCTGCACCACTGTGTACAAGCCTGAGGAACCTGAGCTGATGGCCTAAAAGCCTTCATCTGATCAATAAGTGTATGTTCACCACCAGATCTGATTAGAACAGATGTAGATAATCATACATACAATACAAAGTAACATGAATATCTTATTGTGAGAGAAGTAGATCAGATCTTGAGTGGTTTGAAAAACAATGTTTAGTTCCAGGTTTCTCCCAAACATAAAAAACCTGAGTAGGTATATATCCAAAAGAAAGTTTGGAGATGGATATACGGGTGATTCTTCAATTAGGGGAACTTTTACGTCCCTCGGTTAGAAATTTGTGTTAAAATTACTTTACAAAACAAACATTTTAGGTATTATAAGATCATTCCTTTCATCACCAAACAAAAGACACACCAAAATAATTATGATTCCCATTTTTTATAAGATTTAAACATCAATATTTGGCTACTTTGTCCCTAACCCAGACTTTAAAACTTCTGGGCCCCAATAAAATACTAAAAAGTGATGAATTTATAAAAAAGATCACAATATGAGTTTCAAAAAAACTTAAAAAGAAACTAAATGTACTGTTTACTTTCATATTTGTACCTATGCATATTTTAGAGCAATATATTATCATCCCCAACATTATCATCATTACCGCAACAGTGTACGACTTCTGCTGGGAATTATTTAAAGGCAGCACTTGTTTATGTTGTAACCATGGAAACAAAGACTCACAAAGGAGCACATGAGTGAGGAGTGACATGTTAATAATATATCCAAAAGAAAGTTTCTGCCTTCTTCTGTGAGGTTTGGAGATGGATATACAGTATCACCCAAAATTTTGGGGTCAAAATAATAATTGTAAACTAGACCCCAACACTAATCAATGCTTTAACCACAGTTTACAGTAAAAAATATGGGATTGTTATTAAATAAGGAGCAATAATATTCTGTTTATTGAAATATATGGAGCAAAACTACTATGAATGGCTGTTGGAATAATACACTACTGTGTAATAGTCTGAGGCTCCTAAGCTGATAGTTTTAAAGTCTTTATCTGATCAATAAGTGTGTTTTCACCACCAGATCTGATTAGAACAGATGTAAATAATCAGACATACAATACAAAGTAACATGAATATGTTATTGTGAGAGAAGTAGATCAGATCTTGAGCTCCAGTTTGAAGAACAAAGTTAGGTTCCAGATTTCTCCTGGACGCCCCAGACATTGTATGAATGTGTTCAGTTCCTTCAGCAGCAAATCTTGATTTAGCTTAATGAAGTCCTGGGCTAGGGCCCCCAAAAGCATGGCTAGGGCCCTCAAGAGGCCCTGGGGTTGAAGTCCCTAAAAGTCAGAGGATCCTTAAAGTGGCCCTCGGAAATAAAAATATATTGTATCATAAATGTTGACCTCAAGGGCCCCTGGGCTCTGACCCCACTGGCCCGGTCAGTAATCCAGCCAGGCTTCTCTGAGTGGTGGGTTAGGGTGCAGTGGTGCAGAGCATGCTCAGGTTAACCAGCGCTCAGTGTAACTCGAGGTACCAGTACGGACCCACTCTGCCAGGTCACTCCGCACCCTCACTGAGAACACAAGCTGTTGAGCAGTGTGTTAGTATCACTCTCACTGCTGTGAGTGAGCGGGACGTCAGGCGCCCGAGCTGAGAAGGTATATGTTACAACAGACATTGTATGAATGTGTTCAGTTCCTTCAGCAGCAAATCTTGATTTAGCTTAATGGCTTGTTTCCACAAGGAGAAGCTTGGAAAGGGTTAAATAAACCACTACTGGCTGTCAAAGCTCTGGTCACCAGATGAAGGCTTAGAGGAGGAGACCGCCGAGGTGGATCTACGATGGAAGGGGTTTCTAATGAAGTGAACACGCAGCACCGGCTGCTAAACAAGTTCTGCTTCCGACCGCCGAACAAAAGCGTCTCAGTCTTTCAGGAGAACAAAAGAACTTGAAAAGAACCGCTGGCTTCGTGAACAACAAACAGGTGCTCCTCTGAGCGAGGAGGTGAGGTCGACGGAGGAGATAAACGAGGAGTAAACAAACCCCCCTTGCATGCTTTCGGAGGCCTTCGCCTGGTTGCTAAGGGTTTGGCAGCCTGTTGTTTGGTGAGGGACTAGTGTGCGCGTGTCTACGGGGACCTGGAGGAAGGAGGCCTTCAAGAACAAAGCAAAAACAAGGAGCATCCAAAAGCTGTGAAACCCAACCTCAGATCAAACGCTGGACTAGGAGGGTCTCAACCAAAGCCTGGCATACGGTTATCAGAGCCCGACTGACCCGCAGGTTCAGAAGAATATTAGTTTCTATTGATTTTATCCTTCATCTTAACACAACAATGCATGTCACATCATCATTGATGATTGATCAGAGCTGTGCAGAAGTTTTAGGACACTTGGGGACATGATTACTTAGCACTGATCAGCCATAACATTAAACCCACCTCCTTGTATCTACACACACTGTCCATTGTATCAGCTCCACTGACCATATAGGAGCTCCACCTACAGACTGTAGTTCATCTGATTCTCTGTAGACTTTAATACTCTGTTCTTTAATGATCAGGACCACCACAGGACCACCACAGAGCAGGTACTATTAGGGAGGTGGGTCATTCTCAGCAGTGCTGCTGCTGGAGTGTTTAAACACTGTGTCCACTCACTGTCCACTCTATTAGACACTCCTACTACTTGCTGGTCCACCTTGTAGATGTAGAGTCAGAGACAGTAGCTCATCTGCTGCTGCACAGTTTGTGTTCCTCTAGTTCTTCATCAGTGGACACAGGACGGCGCCCACAGGACACTGCTGTCTGGATAGTTTTGGTTGGTGGGCGATTCTCAGTCCAGCAGTGACACTGAGGAGGTGTTTCAACAGCAGCACTGCTGTGTCTGATCCACTCACACCAGCACAACACACACTACTAACACACCACCAATGTCACTGCAGTGTCTGATCTGTGTTCGTAACAGTGCTACACTAAGAGCGTCTATATGTGATGTGCGTTTTGCATGACAAGTTAGTGTAAAAAGTCATGCGGCACAACCGGTAGGTCATATGGTGCAACCAGATCAGAGGAGTTTTAATAACTGAACCAGGCGATTAAGGCTTTGATGGAATGAACTATATTTAAAGCAAGTCATGTCCTTTTTAATAAGACTTTTTGTGTGTGTGTGTGTATGTGTGTGTGTGTGTGTGTGTATGTGTGTGTGTGTATGTGTGTGTGTTTAAGTGTGTGTGAGTGTGTGTGTATATGTTTGTGTGTGTGTATGTGTGAGTGAGTATGTATGTGTGTGTGTATGTATGTGTGAGTGAGTATGTGTGTGTGTGTATGTTTATGTATGTGTGTATGTTTATGTGTGTGTGTGAGTGTGTATGTTTGTGTGTGTGTGAGTGTGTATGTTTGTGTGTGTGTGAGTGTGTATGTGTGTGTGTGTGTATATGTTTGTGTGTGTGTATGTGTGAGTGAGTATGTGTGTGTGTGTGTGTGTATGTATGTGTGTATGTTCATGTGTATGTATGTGTGTGTATGTATGTATGTATGTTTAGGTGTGTGTGTGTGTATGTGTGTTTTTTTTGTGCATGTTTATGTGTATGTGCGAGTGTGTGTGTGTGGGTAAGAGTGTGTATGTGTGTGTGAGAGAGTGTGTATGTGTGTGAGTGTGTGTGTGTATAAGTGTGTGTGTGTGTGTGTGTGTGTGTGTGTGTGTGTGTGAAAGTATGTGTGTATGTTTGTGTGTGTGTGTATGTTTGTGTGTGTATGTGTGTAAAAGTATGTGTGTATGTGTGTTAAAGTATGTGTGTATGTTTATGTATATGTGTGTGTTTATGTGTGTGTGTTTATGTGTGTGTGTGTGTGTTTAAAAGGTTTGTTTCTTTGTTCTGACTGGACGGTGTCCAGCTGTCCTCCGTGCGGTGTGTGTTCATTAGTGCGGTGGAATGTATTAATCCCTCCTCTGTTCTCTGGCATGCTTTTAAGGATTACACTGTGTGTGTGTGTGTGTGTGTGTGTGTGTGTGTGTGTGTGTGTGTGTGTGTGTGTGTGTGTGTGTGTGTACACCAGGCTTATGACCAAAACCTGGTCATATACTCACATTGTGGGGATCTTTCATATCTTTCATAGGTAGTGTTACAGTTTACCTGTACACAGGTAGATGAAGGTAGTGTTACAGTTTACCTGTACACAGGTAGGTGAAGGTAGTGTTACAGTTTACCTGTACACAGGTAGATGAAGGTAGTGTTACAGTTTACCTGTACACAGGTAGATGAAGGTAGTGTTACAGTTTACCTGTACACAGGTAGGTGAAGGTAGTGTTACAGTTTACCTGTACACAGGTAGATGAAGGTAGTGTTACAGTTTACCTGTACACAGGTAGATGAAGGTAGTGTTACAGTTTACCTGTACACAGGTAGGTGAAGGTAGTGTTACAGTTTACCTGTACACAGGTAGGTGAAGGTAGTGTTACAGTTTACCTGTACACAGGTAGGTGAAGGTAGTTACAGTTTATCTGTACACAGGTAGGTGAAGGTAGTTACAGTTTATCTGTACACAGGTAGGTGAAGGTAGTTACAGTTTATCTGTACACAGGTAGTTGAAGGTAGTGTTACAGTTTACCTGTACACAGGTAGGTGAAGGTAGTGTTACAGTTTACCTGTACACAGGTAGGTGAAGGTAGTGTTACAGTTTACCTGTACACAGGTAGGTGAAGGTAGTGTTACAGTTTACCTGTACACAGGTAGGTGAAGGTAGTGTTACAGTTTACCTGTACACAGGTAGGTGAAGGTAGTGTTACAGTTTATCTGTACACAGGTAGGTGAAGGTAGTTACAGTTTATCTGTACACAGGTAGGTGAAGGTAGTGTTACAGTTTACCTGTACACAGGTAGGTGAAGGGACTCGTATTGGTGTAGTGTGAGGTGGTTACTCAGCCCAGTCTACAGCGTGGAGTGAAGAGGTGTAACTATTATGGTACTGCATTAAACCTGAACCACAGATTTATAGAAGTTTGAAGCAGCAGCTGGGATGGTGGAGACGTGCTCTCTGGAGTGATGAATCAGGCTTCACTCTCTGGCAGTCTGATGGACGAGCGTGGAGGATCCCTGCTGGGTCTATGAAACGTGGAGACCCTGAAGTAGGCTGTGGAAGCGGAATCAGAGGAAGACGAAAGGAAGGCCTGGACGAGATGATTAAAGGGAATTATGCAGGAGCTCTAAGCTGGGCAGCAGCTTTTTTTCTGGAAACTTCCACCTTCTAGTCACGCACTCAGCATTAGGGAGGGACGGAAAAAGTAAAGGGGCGGTGAAACTTTTATGCAACGTTGCTGGACACGAGTTGCGTGCATCGTTATTTCTGTGCAACTTGAGCCGTTGAGAATATACATGTTGATGTTCGGTCCCAGCTCTCGGTAGACTCAGTGGTCCAGTGTGCGTGTATGCTATAGTAGTTATAACATTATGATATTAATTTGATTATTAATTGGATTTAGAACCCAGGCTATCTGTTTCAGGCTAGCCTTCTCACAGAATCTGGTCGGCGCTGGTTGTCTTGTCTTCCAGACCCCGACCCAGCAGACGGGAGCCCTCTCCGCCGCCTCGGGTTGATAGGGCGGGACGCTAAGTGCTCATTTCGCTCCGTTTTAACAGGATTAGCCCGAACGGTCTGGTGGATTTTCTCCTCAGCTTGCTGTAGAGGAGCACACGTCTCCTGAGTGGCAGTAATTGCAGGCAAAGCCTTAAATCAAAGCCCGAGTCTGGCCGCTCCGGACCGTGTCCAGCAGCGCTGCCTGAGGCGCGTCAGGCCCAAACCCAACAGCGGGCTGCTCGGTGTTTGACACTTCCAGTTAAATACGGAGAAGCGTTCTCGACTTCAGGGGCTGATCTGTATGCCGCGCGGGAGCCGCTCTGCACTTCGGGCTACTATGATACGCTCTCATGTCCGCGCCGGGGCGGCTAAATTGGTTTGGGCGCGTGTCGGATAGAGTACGTCGGCGCGGGCTTTCACCGTGATGTGTCAATCCGAGCGCTGCCTTCTTCCTCCTCCTGGGGTCTAATCGGCCGTTCGGCTTCTTTTCTGTGTCCGTCCTCAGCGATGCACAGCGTGCTGGACACCCTGAGCGACAGTACCAGCTCCACGACGGCCAACGACCTGGACCTCATCTTCCTGAAGGGCATCATGGAGAGTCCTGTGGTGAGTGACGCTAACCTGAGTATGCATGTGCCATTGGAGGTTGAATTGCTTGTTTGTTTGTTTGGTAATTAAAAAAAAAAGTTGATTTGATTTGATGTTCTGCTCAAATAAAGTCCAGTTTTTTGGGAAAAATTCAATATTTATGTCAAAATCTTGCAGCCTACAGTGCATCATATAGGGTTAGTGTAAATTAGGGGTTCCAAGACTTCCAAGTCAAGCTGGCGTCGACTAATTGCTGGTGATGTTCTGGATGAAAAGAAGGAGACGCTCTGCAAATGAAGTTATGAAGAAGCTCTTCCATCTTCTCCAAAATCGTACTCACTCTTCGCTTGGCGAGGGTGGGCCTGGCTTCAAATCCCAGCAGCCGAAGCCACCCAGAACCCAAGTTTCTCAGAGTTCTCCTTCCCTGCCCGGCCTTAGTGGTTCACACTTTGCAAAACAACTGTTAAAAGATCTGACGAGTCCAGACTCCTCAGGTCAGCTGTCCAGTGAGATCTGTACTGGGTCTAAAATCTCCTACTTAGTCAGTAGGTACTAGACTGAACCTGGTGGTCACTGCTGGAGCGGTAAAGCGGTCAGGCTCTTTCAGGACGCGAGTGTTTAGTATCTACACAACATTGGGTGCACGACGTCTACCATCTGACCAACATCCTTCAATGCAAGACCACCACTATTAATTACAAGCTCCATTCAGCTATTATTACTGCTACTGAGTGCTGATTGGCTAGCATTACTGCTACTGAGTGCTGATTGGTTAGCATTACTGCTACTCAGTGCTGATTGGTTAGCATTACTGCTACTCAGTGCTGATTAGTTGGTGTTTCTGCTACTGAGTGCTGATTGGTTGGCTATATTGCTACTGAGTGCTGACTGGTTGGCTATATTGCTGCTGAGTGCTGACTGGTTGGCTATATTGCTGCTGAGTGCTGATTGGTTAGCATTATTGCTACTAAGTGCTGATTGGTTGGTTATACTGCTGCTGAGTGCTGATTGGTTAGCATTACTGCTACTGAGTGCTGATTGGTTAGCATTACTGCTACTGAGTGCTGATTGGTTAGCATTACTTCCACTGAGTGACAATGGGTGGCCATTACAGCTGCTCAGTGCTGATTGGTTAGCATTACTGCTACTGAGTGCTGATTGGTTGATGTTTCTACTACTGAGTACTGATTGGTTGGTGTTTCTACTACTGAGTGCTGATAGGTTAGCATTACTGCTACTGAGTGCTGATAGGTTAGCATTACTGCTACTGAGTGCTGATTGGTTAGCATTACTTCCACTGAGTGACAATGGGTGGCCATTACAGCTGCTCAGTGCTGATTGGTTAGCATTACTGCTACTGAGTGCTGATTGGTTAGCATTATTGCTACTAAGTGCTGATTGGTTAGCATTACTGCTACTGAGTGCTAATTGGTTAGCATTACTGCTGCTGATTGCTGATTGGTTAGCATTACTGCTACTGAGTGCTGATTGGTTAGCATTACTGCTACTGAGTGCTGATTGGTTAGTATTACTGCTACTGAGTGCTGATTGGTTAACATTGCTGCTACTGAGTGCTGAGTGATTGGCATTACTGCTACTGAGAGCTGACTGGTTGGCATTACTGCTACTGAGTGCTGATTGGTTGGCATTAGTGTCAGTTATGCTGTCCTGAAAATGAGTGCACCTGTGGTCCCTAATCTTGCACTCTCTCGAGAGCGCCCTCTAGTGTCTGAGCAGCCTGAAGGGATTAGTAGGAGGTGGTTCTGCTCTATGGAACTCTCCGGCTGTGTCTAATGAAGGCAGCGTGCACTGCGCTGGGATTTGAGTTCCTCTGCGTTTTAAGGCTTTTCCGTCAGACGGGGAGGATGAAAAGAGAAAGAGAAGAGAGGGAGCGCGTTCTCACTTCTCTTTCAGGAGCGACGGCCCTGCCGGGACACGGCTTTCTGTTCTTTGTCGCTTTGATGCAAACGCGTTCTTTAATAGAGAAAGATGAGAAGAGGATGGAGAACTTCGACAGGGACGCAGGAGAAGAGGTGGAAGTGCTAACGGAAACGTAGGATGAGTTTTATACAGGACCGAGAGAGAGAGAGAGAGGGTTAGAGAGAGAGAGAGAGGTAGAGAGAGAGAGAGAGAAAGGGTTAGAGAGAGAGAGAGAGGTAGAGAGAGAGAGAGAGAGAGGGTTAGAGAGAGAGAGAGAGGTAGAGAGAGAGAGAGAGAGAGGGTTAGAGAGAGAGAGAGGTAGAGAGGTAGAGAGAGAAAGGGTTAGAGAGAGAAAGGTAAAGAGAGAGAGAGAGAGAGAGAGAGAGGTAAAGAGAGAGAGGGTTAGAGAGAGTGAGAGGTAAAGAGAGAGAGAGAGAGGGTTAGAGAGAGAGAGAAGGTTAGAGAGAGAGCGAGGTCGAGAGGTAGAGAGAGAAAGGTAAAGAGAGAGAGAGAGAGAGGTAAAGAGAGAGAGGGTTAGAGAGAGTGAGAGGTAAAGAGAGAGAGAGAGAGCGAGGTCGAGAGGTAGAGAGAGAAAGGGTTAGAGAGAGAGAGGTAAAGAGAGAGAGAGAGGTAAAGAGAGAGAGGGTTAGAGAGAGTGAGAGGTAAAGAGAGAGAGAGAGGTAGAGAGAAGAAGAAAGAGAGAGGGAGAGAGAGGTAGTGAGAGGGGTAGGGAGAGAGGTAGAGAGAGAGAGGTAGAAAGAGAGAAGGAGAGAGAGGTAGAGAGAGGCAGAGAGAGAGTGAGAGAGGTAGAGAGAAGAAGAGAGAGAGGGAGAGAGATAAATAAAGGAGAGTGGTAGAGAGAGAGAAGGAGAGAGAGGTAGAAAGAGAAGCAGAGAAAGGGGTAGAAAGAGAAGAAGAGAGAGAGGGAGAGAGGGAGATAAATAAAGGAGAGAGGTAGAGATAGAGATAGAGAAGGAGAGGTAGAGAGAGAGAAGGAGAGAGAGAAGGAGAGGTAGAGAGAGAGAAGGAGAGAGAGAAGGAGAGAGAGGTAGAGAGAGAGAAGGAGAGAGAGAGGGAGAGAGTGAGATAGAGAGTGAGATAAATAAAGGAGAGGTAGAGAGAGAAGGAGAGAGAGAGGTAGAGAGAGAGAAAGAGAGAGAGAGAGAGAGTGAGATAAATAAAGGAGAGAGAAGAAGAGAAAGAGGTAGAGAGAGAAGAAGAGAGAGAGGGAGAGAGTGAGATAGAGAGTGAGATAAATAAAGGAGAGGTAGAGAGAGAAGGAGAGAGAGAGGTAGAGAGAGAAGAAGAGAGAGAGGGAGAGAGTGAGATAAATAAAGGAGAGAGGTAGAGAGAGAGAGGTAGAGAGAGAGGTAGAGAGAGAAGAAGAGGGAGAGAGTGAGAGAGAGAATGAGATAAATAAAGGAGAGGTAGAGAGAGAGAAGGAGAGAGAGGTAGAGAGAGAAGGAGAGAGAAGAAGAGAAAGAGGTAGAGAGAGAAGAAGAGAGAGAAGGAGAGAGAGGTAGAGAGAGAGAGAGAGGTAGAGAGAGAAGAAGAGAGAGAGGTAGAGAGAGAGGTAGAGAGAGAAGAAGAGAGAGAGGGAGAGAGGGAGAGAGAGAGTGAGATAAATAAAGGAGAGAGGTAGAGAGAGAGGTAGGGAGAGAGGGAGATAGAGTGAGATAAATAAAGGAGAGAGGTAGAGAGAGAGAGGTAGAGAGAGAGAAGGAGAGAGAAGAAGAGAGAGAGGGAGAGAGAGAAGAAGAGAGAGGTAGAGAGAGAAGAGAGAGAGGGAGATAGAGTGAGGTAAATAAAGGAGGGAGGTAGAGAGAGAGAGGTAGAGAGAGAGAAGGAGAGAGAGGAAGAGAAAGAGGTAGAGAGAGAAGAAGAGAGAGAGAAGAAGAGAGAGGTAGAGAGAGAAGAGAGAGGGAGATAGAGTGAGATAAATAAAGGAGGGAGGTAGAGAGAGAGAAGGAGAGAGAAGAAGAGAAAGAGGTAGAGAGAGAAGAAGAGAGAGAGAAGAAGAGAGAGGTAGAGAGAGAAGAGAGAGGGAGATAGAGTGAGATAAATAAAGGAGGGAGGTAGAGAGAGAGAAGGAGAGAGAAGAAGAGAGAGAGGTAGAGAGAGAAGAAGAGAGAGAGGGAGAGAGAGAAGAAGAGAGGTAGAGAGAGAAGAGAGAGAGTGAGATAAATAAAGGAGGGAGGTAGAGAGAGAGAGGTAGAGAGAGAGAAGGAGAGAGAAGAAGAGAGAGAGGTAGAGAGAGAAGAAGAGAGAGAGGTAGAGAGAGAGAAGAAGAGAGAGATAGAGAGAGAAGAAGAGAGAGAAGAAGAGTAAGAGGTAGAGAGAGAAGAAGAGAGAGAAGAAGAGAGAGAGGTAGAGAGAGAGAAGAAGAGTAAGAGGTAGAGAGAGAAGAGAGAGAGAGAAGAAGAGAGAGAGGTAGAGAGAGAGAAGAAGAGTAAGAGGTAGAGAGAGAAGAGAGAGAGAGAAGAAGAGAGAGAGGGAGAGAGAGAGGTAGAGAGAGAAGAAGAGAGAGAGGGAGAGAGGGAGATAGAGTGAG